>VUQS01075295.1:2515-15277 GCA_015108495.1 Heterochromis multidens
TAGTTTTCATATTTGTCACACTTAAATGTTTCAGATAAACAAATTTGAATATTAGTTATCATTATAAGATAACCCAAGTAAATAAAAAAAATTTAGTTTTTAAATGATGATTTCATTTAATAAGGGGAAATGGCTATCCAAACCTACCTGGCCCTGTGTGAAAAAGTAATTGCCCCCCACATTTTTTGGAACACTGAGTTCAATTTCACTAGCCACACCCAGGCCTGATTACTGCCAGACCTGTTGAATCAAGAAATCACTTAAACAGAACCTGTCTGACAAAGTGAAGTAGGCTAAAATATCTTAAAAAACAACACACCATGCAATGATCTAAAGAAAAAGAAAAGAAACAAAGTCATTGACATCTATCAGTCAATGGCTACAAAGCCATTTCTTGAAAGCTTTGGGACTCCAGTGAACCACGGTGAGAGCCATTATCCACAAATGGAAAAAACTTAGAACAGTGGTGAACCTTCCCAGGAGTGGCCGGCCTACCAAAATTACTCCAAGAGCGCATCAATGACTCATCCAGGAGGTCACAAAATAACCCAAAATAACACCTAAAGAACTGCAGGCCTCACTTGCCTCAGTTAAAGTCAGAGTTCATGACTCAACAATAAGAAAGAGACTGGGCAAAAACGGCATCCATGGGAGAGCATTTAACACAGCATTTCATAAAAAGAACATCATACCAACAGTCAAACATGGTGGTGGTAGTGTAATGGTCTGGGGCTGCTTTGCTGCTTCAGGACGACTTGCTGTAATTTATAGAACCATGAATTCTGCTCTCTACCAGAAAATCCTGAAGGAGAATGTCCGGCCATCAGTTCATGCCCTGAGGCTCAAGAGCACTCGGGTTATGCAACAGGACAATGATTTGAAACACACCAGTCCACCTCTGAAAGGCTGAGAAAAAAACAAAAACAAAATTAAGGTTTTGGAGTGGCCTTGTCAAAGTCTGGACTTAAATCCGATTGAAATGCTTTAGCATGACCTTAAACAGGCTGTTCATGCTCAAAAACCCTCCAATGTGGCTGAAATGAAACAATTCGGCAAAGAAGAGTGGGCCAGAATTCCTGCAGTGATGTGAAAGACTCATTGCCAGTTATCGCAAACGCTTTATTGCAGTTCTTGCAGCCAAGGGTGGCACAACCAGTTATTAGGTTTACGGGGCAATTACTTTTTCACATAGGCCAGGTAGGTTTGGAAAACTTTTTTTCCCGTTAATAAATAAAATCATCATTTCAAAACTGCATTTTGTATTTACTCAGGTTTTTTTTTTTTTGTCTTTTTGGCATTGGCATAAAGCCAAGCATTAAAAAAAGATTTGCTTCACATTTCCACATTTTTTATGCAAAAAACAAAAACAAAAAATGCACATAAACACCTGGGGAAATCAGCATGTCCCAGTGGTCATATGATTAGGGCACATACCACATAGATAAAAATGTTCTTAGCAATTGGGTCCTTGCTTGAGTCTTTGCCAGCAAGACACTACTGCTTTCTTTCCCCACATTTCCTGTCTAATTGTACTGTATGCCACTATTTAAATAAAAGTAAAATGTCACATAATAATCATAAACTTATCTCATTCTAGGAGGGAACATTTTTCTTAAAATGTCACCTGTCCTGCAAACTCTAAGTTGTCTATTTACAAAGGATTTCTTTGGGTCTTTACATTGCTCTTCTGTTGACACTGCAAAACTGTTTTACAGTCGGTTGGCCATCACATTTTCCTTCGCATGTCACCCCTGTCTGTGACACACCAAGGCCCAAGAAAAAAAGGTCAAGTCTTACGCATTTTCACCACGCATGTATCAGGAAAAATCGTTATCCTGTGGCTGTGGAGGTCTAAAAATGTGGCAATGAGTCTCCCCCCGCTATATTGGGTTGTGTGCTGAGGATTACTGTACTAAGAGTAAAAGAGAGAGAGAAGGAAAGCTGTATGAATGATAACCTAGCCACACTGCTCCATGGAACCCTGCCCTGTTAATAGTTTCCACCATGGGCAAGTGAGGAGGAGACTGCAAGAAAAAGAAGGGAAATGAGAAGAGAGAGAAAAGAGGGGAAGCAGTAGAAGATGCTTCCTGTGTGGCTGGATGGGTGCTGGCCACACCACGGAGAAGGAACCTGCCTTGGGCACTGTGGAAGAACTGATGAAAGCTGCACTTTCCTCCTATTACAAATAAAAACAGATTTATTGTCTTGTCAACATACTTGCAGCTATGTGGCTTTATTCGTTAATATGATTATGATAATTTCTTCAAGTGAGCATGCTGAAAAAGCATTATTTTTGCACAGGGAAGAAAGTTCTATCTGACTAACACATTTCTTTCAAGCATCATATTTAGACTGGCAACTTGAACTAATGTTTGTTTTTTCTTCATTTTCAATTGGATCACACTACTTCAGACTGGTTTGGTCTGGCCTAGTCTGAGTAAACCTGATTGGTTTCCAGGTTCTGTATCTCACCACATGTCAATATAGGCCTAGTCTTTCAACATGGCTTAGAGGACGTCCAATCCCTCCTCAAAGTAGACTTCATATGTGGAAATAAATCCACAAATATTCTGTTAGACGTTCAAATGTGTTAACAGATTAGAAATAGATGACAGATTATTTTGTGGAGTCTCAATATTGTGCTTTGCCAGTTCTGAGCCCTCAGCTGTGTTGATGAAATTTTGTTCTTTGTATTTGTTTTTTCATCTATTTGCTTTCTTTGTTGCTTTAATGCATAGGATTAATCTACAATGGCATAGATAGGTAGGTAGGATAGGCAGTACAAGGGCATTACATTAGATGAGAATTTATTTATTGGGAATTTATCTATAGCATATTCAGTTTTCTGCTCATCATTGCTGTGACACACTGTGCGTGAATTAAAGTGACCTACACGCAGAAATGAATCTTGGAACAAAGTAGTCCTGTCCTCAGGTGGTGAAATATGATTTTGGTGCCCATGAACAAGACAAAAACAAACTGAGGCCTGACACGCCCAAGTCACCACAGGCCTTGGCACTGTCAAGCTTCAGTGGTATAACAGCAGTATGCAGTAAAAGGCAGCTATGCATTGCAGATTATACATGTCGGTGGAGCCCTGCTGATATGAGAGCAGTCCACTCTCTCCCTTGGGGAGATCCTTACTCCAGGCAAAACTCAAGTATAGCGGTGTTTTCCTCTATAGGGTAGAGGAGCCGTGACATGTTAAACGCTTCAAGCATAAATAGAAAAAAGTATATTTAGGGCGAGTCCAGAAAACAGTCCCCCATGCTTGACTTGCAAACCACACACATCTTTATCCTAAACTACACAGAACAGATCTAATTCCAGAAAATTCTAGAGGAAAGAAAGAATATGATTAAAAGTTCCCTATACTGCACTGTACATAGTTCTAACTGTATAGATATAACTTGATTAATTTATTGACATTCAACTATTAGAACAATGTATTATGTCATCTGAGAACTGTATGCCACCTGAATTTTATTAACTGATAAGTTATTTTATTGCTGTGCAAAACGTATTTCTTTGCATGTCATTAAAGTTGCATTGATCAATAATATTTTACTAACAATTAACTAAATTATTATGTCTAACTTGAATTGTGCTGCCTATGGTAATTAACTCACAGCTAGGGTACAGAACTTGGTACTTTTTAGGGTACTGACTGAATTACATTGGAACTACTGAGTACCAATTCACACTAAATCAATCTGTGCCAAATTTCACTACCAGAGCACATCTATGTTAGAGGAAGAAAGAGAGTGAGGCAATCTAATGTCACTCCTGTGACGTGTTGAAGAACAACATACTTGACGGTGTTGGCAAGCCATAAGTAGTCTCAGGTGTGGTTACACTTTTCAAAACTCGACTCAAACAATGCTCTCTCCGACATTTGTAGTGCAAAATGCAAAGTTGGCCATGGCAGCGCATCTAATCTGACGAAACACCTGGTCAAACACAAAATATGTCTAAAAGCTGAAGAATTTACCATATTTGATAGCCAGAAAGTCAAATTCACCGAAGGACCTGCAGCCAGCATTAGCACGTCTGTCACCAATGTGTAAGAAGCTAAATGATGTTGGTGAAACTTTCAGTGAAACATTGGCAGCTTCCTCAACATCTTCTTTAGGTAATTAGGTAGTTGGATAAACGGGAGAAATGGGGCTTTGTTCACTGTTGGTTGATATTTTAGCATTTTTACACTGGCTGAACTTTCTTATCAACATGCTATTTACAGTAAACAAACACATTATGTGAGACGTGTAAGCAAAACAAATTTATATGTTTATGATGTCATAATTTACTGGATTGATCCTGAGTGGGAAGAAAAGCATGGGAAGAAAAGAAAAGTGGGAAGAAAAGCATGTTTAAAACTGACCCTTTATAGCTTATGCAAATTCACATCTTTTTCTTTCGGCTGCTCCCTTTAGGGGTCGCCACAGCGGATCATCTACCTCCATCTCATCCTATCCCTACCATCCTCCTCTGTCACACCAGACCTCTACATGTCCTCCTTCACAATATCCATGAACCTCCTCTGAGGTCTTTCTCTTTTCCTGCTGCCTGGCAGCTCCATATTCAGCATCGTTTGTCCAATATACCATTATCCCTCCCCTGCACATGTCCAAATCATTTCAATCTCGCCTCTATAATTTTGTCTTCAAACAGCTCAATCTGGTCACTCTCAGTGAAAATCTTAACATCTTCAACTCTGCCACCTCATGCTCAGCCTCCTGTCTTTTTGTTAGTGCCACCATCTCCAAGGAGGTACATTTCCCTATTCTCACCTCCACTCATCTGCCTTTCCATCTCTCTTGCTGCCTCCTAGCATGCCTTACTCTTTTCCTCTTCCTTTGTCTTCAGTCAACAGTAGCACAGTTTCCACTGGCACTCTGTTGGCCAACAGCACCCAAGGCAGTTGAGTAAGGAGAGATCATTTGAAAGAATTGAACATGATTTATTAAAATACAGAAAGTAATTAATGTATTTGGCGATTAGACTCCTATGGCCCATCATGACAGAACGAAATCCCAGCAGTGATAGGATTTAGGACAGGACCCCCCCGGAGTCTAGACATTGGTACTGGAGAAGATGAAGAGTGAGGCTTGGATGGAGCGCTGAGTGACTCGGGTGAGGTAGAGATGGGGAGGAGGTGGGTTGCACGAATGAGAGTCTGAAAGGGAGAATGACGGAGAGCACTGAGATTTAAACTACGCAGAATGGAGGCTGATTGGCTCAAAGAACGTGGGCAAGAAGATAACTGGACAAGTGTAATGATGTCAGTATTGAGTTTGACAGCGTGGGAAAGTGGTAGTGATGTAAAGAACAGACTAGCAGCCGACCATCTCAATCGATCCGGTATGGAGATCTCATTCTTTATGATCTGCATGTATGATTTGGCCAAGATTTTATGCCGGATGCCCTTCTTGACGCAACCTTCCCCGTTTAACTGGGCTTGGGACCAGCACTAGGAGTACACTGGCTTGTGACCCCCCTATGTCTGGGTTTTGCAAATTAATTCACATGTCTGAAGTTAATTCTTGACCATATTCTATTTCTGAAAAAGGCAGCAAGAGTTTGGAACAGGGTTGTGATACAGTATATATATGCCCTACAACATCAAATTGGGATGTATGTGGCTTATGAACTAAAATCAGTGTGATGCTCATGGTGTAGAATTTTGAATCACAAATTAAAATTCCCATGCCTTCTGTTTAACCATAAAGTAGGTTATAATAAATAAGGGATGCTGTTATGAATTGCAATACATAATCAATATCAGTGTCAGTAACTTTTAGTTTCACACAGCATGTTAATTCAACTTCCAACTGGATAATATTTCCATTTCTTAGGAAAGACAAGACACATTATTTTTGAATTAGTCACACATCATTTGTCAGTGAGCAAATCATTTGAAAACAATAATACTATGACACAGATTTGTTGGATGGAGTAGCCACATAGAAGGGGGTCAAAGAGACCTTGCAGTGACCTCTGTGACTGGTCTCCATGTGGGTCCCAAACCTTCATCTGGGGAAAATGTGTAACAATTGTGATTCTGAATAACAAGTCTTTGAACTGCATTTTACTCTGATGCGCATGCTGAAAACAAGTAGAGCTTCCAAAAAAGATGAGCACTTGAGAAGTTGTGGGAACACAGACTGACAGTCTCTGGTTTTTTTGTGTGCTTTTCTAGAGCATCTGTCTTCCTGCTCTGGCTCAAAGAGACAAGCTGGAGGAAGCATTTTGCTACCCTCCAAGGCCTTGAGTGTGGGGAGTAAATCATCCGCACATTGCGTGAGACCAGACTGTTGTTCACTGGTGTCTGTGACAGGACTCATCAGCACAGCATTAATTAGGGATAAATACAAAGCATAAACAATAAACATCTGACCACAAAAGCCACAGCTACCTCCCATACCATTTCAGAGCTTTGCCAAAAAAAGTAAATATAATAATCTTTTCAAGATTAGTTTCCTCCCACATAGCCAGAGAACCCAGCTAAGTGAAATATATTATTCAGCTGATATTAGTTAAAAGATGTCGTTCCACAGGATCTAGCAAGCCAGCTTTAGATTGTGTTTTACGTGGCAGTTTTGCTGGATCTCACTACAGATGCGCATCTCTACAATGTTCTTTTCTAAAATAACCTTTTCTTGAGTGTTGTGGATCTGGACTTGTGTCTGAGTTTTGTTAGCGCATTCGTTGATACCATAGACTGTAAAGAAAAGGTGGATGTTGTTTCTGTGTCTGAAAAGTGAAACCAGTGTGAAAGTGCCTGAAAACAACAGTCATTGTTTGAAACCTGTATTCCTCCTAATGGCCAAAGGAGGCATCTCCTCTGGCTGCAAAAATAAGACCTACTATATAGTAGTCTATGGGGAAACAACCCTACATCACATTTGGAATGTCTTTTTAAATACACGGTGTTCAGTTTGAGTCAAATAGGTGATAAAGCAGGGTGTGCTTTAGGGCTTTAGGGTGGGCCTACCTAAAGCATGACGTTGCTACTGAATGAGTGTGCAGTGTTCTCTGTTAGTTCAACCCTTTACACAAACACCAACATGATGAAGGCCACAATAGCAAGACAGGACTTCACTGGCTGCCATCCTGCTGACTATGTTCAACTTTTACCTGCCTATCAAATCAAAATCAATGTGCATTGCTCTGAATAACACAACTTTGCCATGTCTGTGACTGGCTGAAGATGGGTGGCCATGCTATTGGACAAGAATGCCCTTTTAGGGCTGCAAATTAAATATTTTCCTTCTAAAATGAGGAGTGAGAAACAAGAGGCATTACTTCCCAGTGTAAAGCTTGTTTATGGTAAAAATGCTGTCAACATCTAAAGCCTCAGTACCAAACATCTACAGCCTTTAGAGGACTTTTCTGTTTTATTGTCCACTTTAAAATATTGGTAAGAAAAGTAATGCCACCTATTATAATCTATTACAATTTGAAAGTAACCTTCCCAACAATCTTTATGGAGAACTGTGTTTAAATAGTTCTGCCTGTGTGTGTGTGGGGGTGTGTGTGGTTGAATGGGAGTAAGTGAGTGCGTGCAGAAGGGGGGATGGTTGAGGGGACAGCTGTAACGGAATCACTTCATAAGTGAAATACCACTCCCCGTACAATAGCCAGCCACAAACCAGAGCTGTGGTGCAAATGTTTTTCCAACATGGCATGGATTTATCCCTGCATACTGGGATTAAAAAATGCATTTTTCACTTATTTCAAATGAACTACCAGAGAAGGTTATGACTGGTACACTCTGGCTTTGGGATCTCAGATACACTTCATTCAAACAGTTTTGTACTATGTTGGATGTTTTTGTCTGTCCTAAAACAGTCCTGTGCTTCCAGTTGTATTGTTCAGATTTCTAGAGCCTCAGCTGATGATCACATATGTCTTTCCCGCTGTTTCACCTTTTCATTTTGGAGACAAGTTTACTGAGACAGGCTTTAGAGTGCCTACGTCAACGGAGACAGTCTATTGAAGGGGAGATAAAGGGTGCTAAAATGCATTCGTTCTACAAAGTTTCACATGCTGAGAGCTGCTTTGCATCCATCGCCCTGAAGGGTTAAGATTCAATAGACCCTCACCCTGAATTTGTAGAATGGTTTTATTGAGGAGACCAAGGGGATGAACTACATTCCAGAGGCCGGTTGGGAGAAAACAAGATGGCCGTGTGTGACATGTGGCTTTGTTGGCGGGCAAGGGATGTCTCTCATGGCCATCAGGGTGTCAGAACCAGTTACCTCTAATCGCTCCTGATAGGCAGAGAGGACCCGGGCACAACCACAGGGCCTCGTGATTCAAATCGTAATCGCTTACAAAAACGCACCATGACCACACATTGACAGATTAACATTCCGCATGTTTAACTCATATCTCAGGAGCTGTGAAAAAGCAGTGACAAACTCCCTCCCAGATTCCAGATCACATTGTTCCAGCTTTTTTCCCTCGCACCCTTCATGATGTGAACCTGAGGGAACAGCAGCATTGGAATTTCCAAGATGGAATTCCTCTGAATGTCCATTTGACCTGACTCACCACTTAGTGTCAGCATGGGGAACACAATCATTAACAACTGGACCATGGTGAATGCTGACTAGAATAGCTGTTGTGACCCAGGACTAATGACTGGCATGGCCACTAAAGGCAGGGAAATCCTATGGCTATGACTCCACATTTGGTATTTTTTTCAATTGTCATAGGTTACTTAATGAATGCGTTATCCCAGGGGTAGTGATAGTGTTCTTGAGAACTTGAAAAGAAGCCAACTGGACTTCTTTAGGTTTATGAAGACATGTCGCCTCTCATCCAAAAGGCTTTTTCAGTTTTAAAACAACTGACAGAGAGTCCCTTGTAGTCAAGTACTGTTTATTACCTGGGACTCTCCACCAGTTGTCTTAGAACTAAAGAAGCCTCTTGGTTGGCATTGTAAGAGGTTGAACCACCATATTCCTCCAGGTGTGCTTCAGTGTGCCTTGACATTGACTGTATCACTCTCTCTAGTCTAGTCCCTAATTTGGTGTTTTGAAGAGGGTGGTGAAGTGCTGTCTAATCCCCATAGGTGTTCAGCTGGGTTGAGATCTGGTGACTGTGAAGGACATAGCACATGATTCACATCATTTCCACACTCATAAAACTACTTAGTGACCCCTTGTGCCCCATTGAGGGTAGCACTGTCCTCTAAGAAGAGACCATTCCCATAAAGGTAGTTTTTTTCCCTTCATAGGATAAAAACGACCAAAGAACAACTTTGGCCTGACTTACAATGAACCTTCCCTGTTACTGGTCAAGGGGATCCAAAACAAACATTCAGGTCTGGCCTATACAATTCTCTGTATTGTGTAAGTGTCAAAGGAATAATACCAATAAATTCTGGTAAACAACTTCCCCCTTTACTTCAAAGTCAAGGAATCGTGTCTAGAAGAAGTTTTTGTGGGATCCCTACCAAATGGCCAGGTGACATCGACACAACTTTGATTTTGGCACTATATTTTTTAAACATGGCTGTGGTTAAAATATAATGGCATTGAATGGTCTTTTAAACAATGTAATTCAATGTCATAATGTTAGCTTTGTGGTGGCACAGTCAGATCATATCCTGCATTAACCTTCTGAGTCTCCAGGGGAACAATGGCTCTTTGGCCATTTTTCTCCACACGTTAAAGTGATAAACACCAATTTCAGAATAATGTGTGCTGTTGACCACAATTTCTGAACCTAATTTACTGATGTTTACTAATTTCTTTCCTATAGTTCTAAATGAAGATTTCACTTTAGTCTCTGTCCCTACTGAAACAATAGCGAGTTCAGCAGCCTTTGTGACTAAAGCTCTGGTCATCCGCCCTTTAACACCGGACCCTCTTTCAAAGTCAGTTCAGTCTTTTCTTTGTGCCATGTTTATACAAGAATGTTATGCATGCTACAGATTATGATTTACTGTTAAATGCTAAATTGTTCCATACAGTTCACCACTCATGTATTCACATTTATTGTGTTAACACAGATTTACTGAACCGATAATTTGAAATCAGTATAACCTATGGAATCAAACTCAGGGGAATCATGAATTTTAGTAACGGTTAAGAAGTTAAAAACCAATTCAGAAGCTAACAGGCCTAACTTGACAGGTTAACAGGCCTTATTATTGAGCACCACTAGGATCCATTGAGTTGGCGTGTTCAAGTTATATATTTTTGGCTCTTTGACTCTTTATTTATTTATTTATTTTTGCTATGGAAAGGGGTCCAAAAATGTCTATAAAAAACTTTGCAAACCACTACAACAAAATTTACCTACTTGCTCTCCAGAATCGTAAGAACTGTGTCTAAATATGTAGTATCCAATCTTTTTTTTCTTCTATAAGGTTGCAGCTCATCTGCCAGTGAGATGAAAAACATTTGCAACTTAGAGAGTATTGAGATCACTAATCACACTGAAAGCTATTGCAGAACAGCTTAACACAAAGTCAAAATCCAAGCAATAAAAATATGAAAAAAAACCTTATGCAAAGCTTTGGTTACTCAAGTTCTTCTAACAAATGTAACATGTTTATACAGCAACTAATTATATATCAACCACTAAAAGCATTCCTTCGATATGTCCAAATATAAATACATGGCAACTGGAAAATCTTCAAATGAGTAGTTAAGCTAAGACATTAGTAATATTTATTCAGTCCAGCACCACTCTGTTAGCTAATAAGTGCTTTTTTTAGTGATCAACATGGTTGATTCAACTTGTGATATATTTTTATTACAAATTTAAACAAATCAAAGTTGCACTGATATCAAAACATACCAAAGTTTCACTGTGTACTGAAAGCTTATTCAGTACACAGTGACATGCAAGTTTCAGTATGGTTAAAATGCAAGCAGGTAGACACTCAAATCTGCAATTGCCTAACACAAATGATCATAAACGAGCATCTGGTTCAGTACAGCATATGTGGCTGCCAATGATGTGAGGCCTCCCCTCACCACTCTGACCACACATGGCTCTCCTACCTCCTTTGGCACAGAACCATAGCAGTATGCCATATCACTTTTCCACGTGATATATCTACCACTGTCCTCCTGTGCAATCCGCAAGGTCTTTATGTGGGTTGGGAGTGATGGAGGGTTAGTTCTAAACTCTTTCCATGAGATTCGCGGTGGTGCACCTGTTTATCGAAAGCCCATGAAAATGTTAGAGCTACTGTGGCAGATGATTCCTAGTCTTTTTGAGTCAGAGCGAAGTGTCAGTGAGCATCTCAGACATCTCATTGCTTCGCCAAAATTGTAGAGTGGAGTTTTGCTCTCCACACGAAAACATGCCACGTTGGTTTCATTTGATATCTGATCACAGATTATGTTCCCCAGTCATAATTAGGAAATATTTCTTTCGAACATTTTGTGCCAGCAACATTATATTATGGTTAAAGGAAACCATTCATGCAATGTTGAAACAGCAGAGCTGAAAAAATATGTCACGTTTGAAAAATGTACTCAAGTGTTCAGTCTTATTGGAGGCCTTTTTTCCTCTGAGCAGCCAAATGAGTTTAACCAACACTTGTCAACAGCCAAACCATCAAATAACTGACATGCAACATATTTTAAACCAAAGAGTGAGCAAGCTACCACAACAGCCCTAACAAAACCAAGCTCTTCAGGCAGGGGGCTGTAAATGAATCCAAATAAGACACAACGCCACCCAGAAACAGCTGTTAGAGAATCATGGGAAAAGAAAGTGGACTGACAGGGCAGTGAGGACTCATGTGGGGTCCTTTTCAGTGCTGGGGAGGAGAAACCTGTGAAAGGGCCTACCTCAGGGGAGAAAGGAGTCTCTCATGGCCATTGTGTATGAATGTGCCAGCCTCTAGACCTGTCTCCTTCTGACCCACTCTCACTCTCTCTTACCCAGCCTTTTTCTGTTGTCACCCAGTAGGAATGTTTGTGTTTAATTGTTCACCTTTTTCACTTTTTTATCATCTCTAATATGACTCACTTCATGTGTCACAGACATGTTTATTACCTTGAAATGTTTTATACTCATACTTTACTTTGTGTTTGTAAAAGTATTATGTTTACATAAGAGTATATAAAATATCTCAAGTGATAATTGTAATTTTACAATAATTCGAGAGTTTTTCCCATCATTTTAGTAATAATAACACTGTGCTTACTGAATAAACTTCAGATGTCTTTAAATACAGCATCAAACTGGACAAACAGCTGAAAAGATATTAGATGCTCCCTTCACAAAAATGACATTTTGCTTTTATAAACAATAAACAATTAAAATACCTCATATCAAGGTGTTTGCTGTACAATAATGTCAAATCAATTTTATTTTTATAGCATAATATCACAAATTTGCATATACCACTATTTTTCCCAAGTTTTGAGTTTCAGTATAATCTGTTTCACTAACTCTGTTAGCACTCTGTTAGTTGGAAAAAAAGGCTACCACTCTCATGCTTTCATCAATATACAGTCACCTAGACAACGCCATCTCATATGTTTGTGTACTTTTTTATGGATTCTGCCTTTGTTTTAATATGGTCTACTCCCATCTTATCTTGAATATCAGTAGCAGTCTTTTCCTGTGAATCAGAGTTGTTGAGTGAGCAGCGAGAGGTGAATATCAATAAAAAATATATATATCTGACTGCCTTGTCCTGAATGTTGTTCCACAGGGTTGTTCATTTTTTTTTTTTTTTTTTTTATTTTTTTTTTTTTTATTTTTCTTTTTTTTTTCTTCCGCATC
>VUQS01075295.1:15297-30220 GCA_015108495.1 Heterochromis multidens
CCCTGGGTTTTTTTTTTTTTTTTTTTTTTTTTTAAATCTTTTCCTTTTACAATATTCTGATGACTGCTCCAGCATGCCACTAATCTCTTGCCTTGTTTTACATATTCAAACCAGTTATCATGAAAAGGCTGGGCATGGAACAAGTAACTAGCCTTAAATGTCTGGGAATAATTATTAACAATACTCACTGATAAGACAGTTAAATTATCACTGACAACTCACGTGTCAGACCAATGCAGTTGACATCTATAAAAAGCAAGAGAGCTCCACAGTGACTATGGTTTACAGGTCTCTCTGTGAATGTGCTCACCTTCAAAATTGTGTCCTGTCATGGAAACCTCTCCGTTTCAAAACTTCTAATAGGACTTTAGCACTATATCAGTAAAACTAATCTACCTACCTGTGTACCTAATTTACCTAAATTAGGAAGCTTTAGATCAGCACAACAAACAAACCTAAACCTAAATGCCTACAATAAGTAACATGACTGTTAGAATGCATACATCTGCTAAAGCCCCAGTCACATAGGCCTACAGAGAAGTTGCCCCCTGACAACTTCAAATGCTTGGGATCTCCAGCAACTGCTATAAATGACTGAAATTAAAATTTTCATTAGCTAGGTGGTTGATGTTGGAATACAGATTTTTATCTAGTGAGGCGTGGCTGCTAGGGGGTGAACAACCGGCTCTAGGCCGATGTGACAGGAGCTTTAGATAGAAATTTGTTTCCATCACATGGCTTTCCTTTTGAGGTATTGATATAAATGTAGCTATTTCATAAAACTCAGGGTATTCAAAAATACAAATGTCAGCTTTCCTTCCACTTTGCCTTTCGTGTCCCATGAGAGGATGCATGGTGCTGGCACAAAACATACCTCCAACTGAAATACATTAATTTCTAAGAGTCATGGGAGTGGGCTGTGCAGTCCTACTAGCCAGGAAAAATTTGTGTCATATGTCATAGAATCATACCCAAAAAAATACCCATACCCTGCCCCCATCCCCCAACAAACACACACACACACACACACACACACACACACACACACACACACACACACAAAATTTCATTTACCTTTTGCATTTTATGTATTTATGTTTTTAGTATATTGCCTATATTTTTCAAGAACTAAAGTTGTAAACTTTAATCATCTTTGAGTTAAGCTAGTGTTAAACATGAGTCCTCTGCCACTATGTCAGCACTTTGAATTTTAATACAAAATTCATTGATCTGAGGTCACACAATATGTGGAAAGATTTCAATATAATGGAATGAGGCACAGTGGTTCCTTCGTTGCATTTGGCTAACCCCTTAGTATTTTATAAATCTGCATTCATCAGCTTCACTTTCATGCACTCAGCTTGACTTTGATAAGTGATTCTTCCATGCCATGTCTTGGCATTGTGGTCGTCCAATTCTGCCTGTAAAGTACCAAGTGTTGAGTTTGCAGATAGTTTGCTACATCCAGCCTCTAATCTGCAAGATTTACTGCATACCTTATTCACCCCCTGTAATTAACAAACTTCCTAATAACTCACCTCATGCATGTATAACAGTTTCTAACCCCACATATCAGGACACAACAGGACCTACTGAGATGTCAGATTCAAGCTGAAAACATAAGGACGTTGCCATAGTGACAGTCACCACTTAAGCCAACTCTGCTTTAAGATGTGTTCACTATTCTTCTGCCAGATCTGAAGATCTTACGGAGGGAACTTTGAGTAGTATATTTTAGGAAAGAGAAAAGAAGGGATATGACTCAAGAACAGGATTACTGTGGGTCACGAATCACTGTTTGTTTAGCTGTGAAGTTACTTAGGCTGTGTATAAAAGATCAATTAAAAAAAAAAGATAAATACACGTAAAAGAAGCCCAGACATCTTCTGTCAGAATTAGCCAATCCTGACGTGACCACTGAAAGCTCAGGTCATCCACTCGGCCATGATTCACCCAAGCTATCATGGACCCCGACAACCACAGTACGTCAACCAGTAGTCTGAGGGAAGGCTTTGGGGTGAACTCTCTGCTAATGGCTCAGCGCAGTAGCACAAGTGTCTGGTCAGACCCGCTAGTCAGGCACCACACCCTGCCAACAACCACCATCTGACAGCTGCCGCTGGCTCAACAACCTGTGCGCATGGGAAAAGTCCACTGAAGGCCAAGCAGACATTTGGGACATGACAGGACAAGAGCACGTTCAGTGTCTGTGTGCCCCATCACTTCAGCTGCATGTAGAGCAGGCCATATTTTTTAATGGTCCGAGTGATGAGAGGTGTAACTGCAGGTTGCAGGCCAGCGAACTGGCAGGAGTTTAAAATGGATTTTACTGCTGCTCCAAAACCTAATAGCACTTCCCAATGAGGTCTAATGCGTTTATGTATTTGTGGATCACATTTTACTGCAATTCAGCTCAATAAAACAGAAAAATATAAGGGCAGAAGTTTTCTTTGGAAGGATGATATGCAAGTCCATATGCAGAAACCATGACACTTAAAATTAGAACCATATTAATTTTTCCTCTGCTTTCTGCCCAGGTCTGCTAATTGATAGAACATATCCGAAATCTGGTAAGGTGATCCTAAAATGAACATACTGAGCAACTATTCTTTCAAACCACATTTCAGTCTGTATGTGGTGAAAGGCTAATTAAAATCATCAAGGAGAAAATAGTCAGAGTCAAATAAATATTTTGCTAATCTTTCACAGCATTCAACAAAATGTGTGTGATTATTATGTGAGAACGTAAATTTGATTTGTTGTGTTTAGAGAACTCAAAGCAAAAGATCTGAAATGATAATTCAATGAACCATTTCATTTCCTTATCCTCTAATTAGATTTATAACACATATGGTACTTCAAGGCCATATTAAAGTGTCACAGAAGACTGATTAAAAAACAAGTATTATACAAAGACTGGCTTGGAAATAAATATCATTCATATTATCTATAAATAACTACCATCCATCCATCCATCCATCCATTTTCTTCCGCTTATCCGGGGCCGGGTCGCGGGGGCAGCAGCCCAAGCAGAGTTAAATAAATAACTACCATATAATTAAAAAGTTCTGGCTTTAAGCAAAATCTATAATCAGCGTCTAAAAGGCCTCGTTAAATGCAATTACTTTGCGGTATCACAAAAAAAAAAAAAAGAAAGAAAAGACAAGAAAAGAAAAGAAAATATACTGTTGTTTTGGTGGCTGTGTGGTTGACACCTGCTACACAAACCGACTTATGGAACACATTTAAAACGTATTTTCCCAATACACTGAGCAGTATTCAAACAATATCAGGACCTTAGATATCTATGGCAGTTGTAAAAGCTTTTAAAATATAACAAAACTCTAAAGGTTCATTCCGAATGATAGAAATACGAATACGAATAACTACGAATAACTTTATTGATCCCAGAGGGAAATTCATTTGAGCTTGAATAGTAGACTAAAGCATTGGAGGGCAAAATAATTATAAAATAATAATTTTAAATCTGCAGCCATATATTCAATATGTAGTTTTATTAATCTTCTCAATCAAGCTAGTTTCCGAGAAAATCAAGATTGCTGTCTACTGGTTTACCAGTGTGGTTGACTGAGAGAATAGACAAGTCATTCAGTAAACTCTGTCTTTTAGATTTTCTCCCTGGTAACTTTGGTTGGGTATTATAGAAACACAGGAGTTTGGAAGAGGACTGTCAGTGCCAGAGCCTTGCCTTAAACAAAGACATGTGTTACCAAAGGGATGTCAGCCTGCCCAATACCCAGCACTGTGTAACTCAATCTCCCCACATTCTCATCCACTGAGGAGGGGGTTCTTAGGAAGAAAGGGTTAAGTATGTTGATCAAAGACTCAATGATGGACCAGAGGACTTGTCTAGATCATCACTGTGACCTCGGCACATCCATCAGCCATTAGGAGGCCAGGGCTGAGGCAAGGCCCAGTTGGTATGGATGTAGTGTAGGGGGGTGTGGTGAAGAGACGGTCTTTGGGACCTGGGGTGCTTATGGGTCTGTGTGGTAAAGGGGAGCCAGTGGTGAGGGTGAGGTGGGGATGGGGGGTGAGGTGGGGGTTGAGACCCACAGAGACAAGAAAAAGAGGGGAAAACTGGGAGGAGGGTTGCTGGATTAAAGCCCCAACCAGCCTTTAACTTCTCCCAAACCACATGGAGTTGGTGTCCAATGCCCTACATATTCAAAGGCATGTACACTAGCCCACTTCCAGCCCATGACACAGATGGAGATAGAAATATACAAGTGCTGGGCAACCAGTTTCTCTAATGTTACTTTCTCTGTGGTGCACTCTGCTGACAGACTGAGTTAGCCATCAACTCTCTGAGCAGGAGATGGACAAGTTCACTTGCATTAAGCAAACTTTCTCTTCATACTGCTCATCATTATTTGTCAGAAATGCTTAAATCTCCAGTAGTTGTTGGGTTTGACACAGCTGAAAAAGCCATTAAATGTCATAATGTCATAAGATAATTTCTTTGAACAACAGGGCCCAGTGTTTCATGCAGCACACTTAGCTACATGTTGAGCTGGAGCTGTTTGTGTGTTGTTCCGGTGACCTTCCATCCCCATGGAAAAGCAATGGATTCAGCAGAATTTTCCATGTATGTGACCCACATCATGGAATCTCTTCACTACCACCACTGCTCTTTCCACAGGCTAGACAGGGAAGGATGATACACTGGCACTGAATCTCACTGGCACTGGCTGTCTAGTGGGATTGGCTACTCCGGAATTATCCTCTGAAACTAACTCAAAAGTGTTGCTATTTAGTGGAAGAAAGAGTTATAAACTTGTTGCAAATGTAGCAATGTGACAGTTTACAGTAGGCTCAAGGTGTACAAATAACTTTGTGGATTTTGGTGTAGATGCTTAGAACACTAGATGCTGTGTAAGTTAACAAAGAACTGAAAAAAAAAAAACCCAAAAAATTACAAATCACAGCTGTGGAGTGTCAGGTTCTGTGGTTTCAGCTGTGTAACGCATTGATGTTGTTTTATCAGAACAGATCATGAAGTCCAGCACTTGAAGCTTTTCTGGTTTTCTATGGTTTGGACTGAGTTAGTTTGTTGTAATTTCAGTCAGTTCGGTTTATTATTTGCATGCTAGGATATGCCAAATTCCATTTTATAAAAAATAAATCATGGTTTAGAAAAATGAATTGCTAAATAATGAGTCAGTTTTTGTCCTAGGAAATAGTATGTGCTTAAGGCCTGGAAAATGTATAACTAAGTTACAGTTTTCATTGTGAAATTCATTATTTGCATCTTTCAGAACGTTTCTCTTCTGCTTTGCATCACAGATGGTGAGGGGTGAAGTGCTAGGATAATCTCCCTAAAGTGGCCTGTAGTTTTTCCCTAGGTGGAGTCTGCTTATAGAACCCCAACCTCACTTCACAAAAACAAAACATAAGGAGAAAAATAACCTCAAGGAGAAATCGTGGCCTAGCCAACCACTGGACACTGAGCAGCACAAAGCGCGTGTGGGCTGTCCTCGAACTCCCTACACCAAATGTGTCCACGTAGAAACCCACTTCCCATAGAGATGTGTCTGTCTTCTCAAACACACATGCACGCATGCACGCATGCACACGCACAAACACACACACACACACACACACACAAAAACCACACAAAAAGATGCATGCAGACAGAAACATGAGGTGTGTCGACAAATAAATGTGTTCTTTAAACCTACCAAATGAGCTTTGCACACACATGAAGACATACAGCAGCGCCTGGGGTTAGACCCATCCCGTCATCTCAGACTGCTGATGCTGTCCTTACTGTAGCTGTGAGGCCTCAGGGCGTCACCACATAAGTATTAACCTTGCTCATATTTTACAAGCACTGCTTAGTGCCCCAGTCCAATATAAACAGGTGTGCATGCCAAATTGGGCGTTATTACTCCCTGGGCTAATGTCTTGTCTGCTTATAGAGATATAGTTCATTTTACTATCTGTGAATCTAAAGGTATTTAAGGTTCTTTACTGGACATTTTTAATGTGCTCATCCAAAAAAAACACGTTTATTTTGGTGTATTTTTTATATAGGTAAAAACTCTGTGGGATTTGGCCGTATTCTTCTTTTTCCTTCAATTATCATGTACAAAGTTCTCCATTGTCTTTGTAGAAGAGACAAGAGGCAGTTCTGCAAAAACCCCAAACACACATCAGAAGCAGAGACCCATGTTGGTCCATTTTTTGGACAATATAGCTACAGATGGATGAAGGCAGTCAGGTAGTGTTCAGAGTCCTCAGTCTGGGGTCTTGATGATCCCCACTTTGCCTTGTGGTCTATGATGTCACACAGGGCTTTGCCTTTGAATGGCCATGTGTTCCTCACCACTAATATCAAACAGATGATGAGAAACCTCCAAATGATGGTCTTTCATGAAGACAAGCAGTCAAAACAAAGTTATAGGAACACAGAAAAACACCACTCCAAGTGATCACATGACAAAAAAGACTGTGTTCTTAATTACTGCAGGCTGTGCTGCAGGCCCCATTACACTGTATTGTGTGCTCCTCTGCTTTGTTGAAAATTAAATTTTAAACCTGCATTATCATAGCACTGGCTGTATTTCTGTTCACATGGGCTGCTAAGAGATGCCTTCTGCACAGCAGCACTTAAGTGATTTAATCCAAAATCTAGAATACGTCCTAGAATAACAAACAAGGTTCAAAGGAATGCCCCAATATAATCTGTCATCCATGGGGCTGTTAAACATCCCCTGCCTCTACTTAGGAGAAGTCTATAATTGAAGTGCGGTGTCTGGAAGACAACAGTCCTTCTCATTTGGTGTCTGGCTAATCTCAAGAATCAGCTCAGTATACGTTTAACTTCTTGATCTAAAATTTCATCCCTTCACTTGGGTCATTTTTATGCCATCCTTTCTTCTCTCTTTACACATCATCACATCTCTTATCTCTGAAAGGCCAAGCTGTTAATCTTAATGTCCTTACCAAAATTATGAATTGTAAAAAATGAGGTAGAACATATTTCAAAGGAATTTCACAATGCCTTCTAACTTCACAACAAAAGAAAGAAAACCTGGGAAAAACAACTTTACTATCCTGTCATATTTTAACTAAAAGCTGATTTGTATGCCTTTGACTAAAATCCATTTAATTACTTAGACATTCTTTTTAAAATATCTTTACAGCACATTGAGGACTGGTCTGTGCTGAGATATTGTATTGGTTCAAATTATTAGAATTGTTCAAAGGACAAGGAATTAAATGATCCCACTTGCATGTGCATATTTTTTTCATGTTTCTGTCTTCCCTCTTCTCTTCAGTCTTTATGAATGGAAACTGGCAGTCTTGTGATTCCTTCACATACTCCTTCACCTAAATTAAAAGCTTCCCCTGGCTCACAAAGCTCTTAAGTCCCTGACACATTTTGCCAGTGAACTCTGAACAGCATGATAATGTGTTAAATTTACATAAGGTTAATGCTTGGCCTTAGCAGATGCAAGGTTCATCCTTTCCTGTGGTTATGTTACCTCATGACTAACTTTTCTTTTAACTCAGCCCTGAACTGGAAAAGTGGGTGCATCGCTCCCAGCGTGAAACAGACCAGAAGCAATAGCTTGCAGAATATATCCCAATGAACTAATGATCTTGACACCCAAACAATAGCTGCTTTAGAAGAAGGCACACACAGCAGTTTCTGTTTTTCTATCTCATATTTTTAATGACAAAATGTTTGTCAGAAACAAATGGATTTATTTTTCTCAATCCAGGGCATAATATGGGGAGCTTATGTGGTTCCGGTCCCCTGGGCTTCAGACAACTAACAAAACACATCTTACTTCTGCTCTGCTGCCTGCCTACAATGCTTTTCACATACAGGAGGACGAGTGCGAGCGTCCATCAAATTGAGGAAGTAGCATGACTCTCATTCACATATCCATTTCACAGAAATGGTTGGATGAAACCACTGACACTAATAATGTCTGAAAAGGTAATTTGTGAATTATGTACATTTTTGTCAGGTTTTGAAAATTTCTTACTGCTTCAAAAACTAGCTTTCAAACTGTGAGCTTTGTTATGTTTTTCTTCTACATTAATAAATGTCTATGAAAATTTTAATTTAATTGTATATACAATATACAAAATATTATTTTTTACTAGGATTGCCCTAGTTTGTCCCCAGCTTGCACTGACAGCTGCTCCTACTTATACAGTGTACCCAGTCTTTCTCCAACGCATTCTCAGTTAGCTCCTCTCTTAAATATCCACTCTTTTCACTTGCTGTTTCCGGCTTCACATGCACCTCCTTTCATCAAGCCATCCCATCCATCTCAAAAACACCCTTACAAAAGAACTACACTCTTGTTTGTGTGTCTAAAAACAAGAGGCACACTGAGCCACTTCCTATTCACATTAGGTCATTTGCATGAAGGATCTCTACCCATTTAGTGACTCCAAACGGTTCTGCCAACACAGAGAGCATGAGGAGGCTTGAGAGTTGAGATAGTTATCCCTTCATCCTGCATGCTAAATCCTCATTTAGGCTATTCTTATCAGCCATATTGTGTTTCGAGAGTAATATCTGCTAACATCATCTACAGTTGCAGCCATAATAGAAAATAGACATGAAAGGGATAAGGTAAAGAGTGCTGTAGTTAGATCAGAAAGGCCCACTTATTTCCAATTAATAATGTCTTGAACAAAAAACAGTTCCAGTTGTATGTAGAATGAAAATCTTACATATTTTCTTTTTCACTGGGTTTCTATTATCTCTGCTATGCCCTGTTTTTTCCTGCTCTTTCTGTGTTGTGATCACTACTCAGCTTGACACAGACATGAAGCTCCTTTCCATACTGGGGAGAGATAATTGACTTCTGTTCCATGCGTGCCACAATCAAGACAGCAGACCACAGCATATTACGAACATGTGCTGTGTACAAAATAATGTCAAAGTCAGCAGAGTGCTTGATTTATTTATTTTTGATTTTTAATGATTTATGCTTCCTAATGCACTTGCCAGTTACTATATTAAGCGTGGTTGGAATGTTTGAATAACAGACTTCGACATAAAGTCTGGCTTCAAACCTGGACACACACAATGAACAAATTTAATGTGTGTGTTTTCCTTCGAAGGGAGAAAATTTATGAAAATAATAGCTTTGGATGTTTGTTGGAACAGCCGATATGGGCAACTGAGCGCTGAGCAGGAACACTCTTGCACCAACAGGCAGTGAGCAATAAAATGAAGAATGTGTATTTAGGGTTCAAGGGTGAGCTTTCTTCTATGTTTCATAATGCAATTCATCATTGAATCAAAGACACATCAGCTTTTTATGTGTGGAAATGTATTTGCATCTGAGTCATTTTTTAAATGCCTCTAGTTGGAATTATTTTAGGCACTATTTCAGGAGAAATGAAAAGATGTCAGTATAAGAATACATGCTAGAAACTTTGTGTTATATTAAGCTATTTAATTGAGTAAATATGCACAATTATGAACATGATAGCTTTGTTCAATCGATCTGAGTTGCACCTCTGCTGAAATTTAAAAAAAAGTTGAGACTAAGGCTAATACTTCATCTTAAATGACACTAATCATGCAAATTGTAAGACTAGGCTACATCATCCTATGTGTAAAATGTGTAGTCATATATGTGCAAAAGTCATTCTACATCTTCACTCTATTAATCAATATGTAAACCAAAGATTAACTGGCCTACACACTCTTTCAGCCTCACATGATTTGAATATGGTATTGTAGATTAAAGCTAAATAGATGGCAACATGAGTATATTAAAAAAGCACAGAGTGGTTACAATAAAGTGTCAGGCTAGAACTGCATGGATTTGACATTCTGTGCAAAAATGCCGATTCATTTTCTTGGTGATGGTTAAATTGATAGAGAAGATTGGTAGATAACACACTCATTATCTATGCGTCAAGTCTGGAGCTAGAGCCAGGAGATGCAAAGCTTAGCTTAGCATAAAGACTGAAAGCAGGTCTAAACAGCAACCTTGACATCCTCTAAATTTAAACATGTCAACATCTCTAAAAGCAATCAATAAAAGAAGTGTTATCACTTCTGCCAAATCTGAATACATGTTATGAAAGCAAATATTTATGGTCTTAAAGGGGGTTGAATGTGCTAACATCTTCAGGGCACACTGACTTTCATGAGTCTTACTGTATATTCATTCTCTTTAGATTCTGTTAATACTTGACGGCAACTCCTTTCTATCGGTTTTTATTTCTGTCCACTACAATTAGATTTTACTTTATCAAGTTGCATCTTAGAATGCTGAGACATCTCAAAAAATGAGCTTAGCTGAATTTATTTGGAAAGAAAGATAAAGGCAGAAAATACTACCCAATCTTTCTGGTGTAAACATCCATCACCAAAAAATAGTTCAACTTCAACAAACTGAATCAAGCAGCTTTCTGTGCAACAACATATTATTAGATATACACTATATGAACAAAAGCCCTGGGCCACTTACAGATTATATCTACAGAAGCTGCTCAGCCATGGAAACCCATACCATGAAGGTCCCAGTGCACAGTTTTTGTGCTGATGATAATGCCAGAGGAGGTTTGGAATCCTGTTATTGAGTCAGCAGAGCACTGGCGACTTTTACGGACTATGCGCCTCAGCACTCAGCAATCTTGCTACTGTATGTAACTTCACGTGGTCTGACACTTTGTAGCTGAATTGCTGTGGTTCCACTTTGAAAAAGTACCACTTACAGTCTATCATGGAATATCTAGGAAGGAAGAAATTTCATGAACTGACTTGTTGCAACTGTGGCATCCTATTACAGTAACACACTCAAATTCAGAGAGCTCTTTAGAATGACCCATTCTTTCACAGATGTCTGTAAAGGCAGGCTGCATGGCTAGGTGCTTGATTTTATACAACTGTGGCAATTAGACCGAAAACACCTGAATTAAAGATTAAGAGATGTGGCCCAATACTTTTATCCATGTAGTGTATTTTGGGTGCCCTTACCAATAAAGTATTGATGCTAAATGCTGAATTGTTTTACAATTGTTCTCAAATTTATAATCGTTTTATTCCCTGTTATATTTTGTGTCACCATGTTCCCATCTCTCAGCAATTACCATAGTGAGCACAATGTGATCATGATTCCTCAAGTAAGATCCGAGTTGTAATAAAATGGAAATATCATTTAATACTGTTACATGGGAGATCTTATTTAGCCAGAAGTAAAATACCCCTATAGCCAAAATGGAAATAAGCAAAAGTAAATTATCAGTTCCAAATTAGTCTTTGGTTGAATTTGAAAAAATGATAAAGAATTGTAAAAAAAAAAAAAAAACTAAGATAAACTGCAGGTTAAACTTCAGTTGATATTTTAGCAATGAACTGGGAGTTATTTAATTCTCATATATTTGAATGGAAAATATAGGTGCAGCACTTAACACATCCACATCCAGCACAGTTTTAATGTTCATGTTTAATGAATTGAGGAAGGATCTCTGCAGTGTTTTCACGCTACTGTCTTTTGACTGAAATTGTACAACCATTGAAACAGTTGTTACTGTTCAGGGAAAAAAGGACTGCAAACAAACTAAACTACAACATAATAGAGCCAAGGTGTCTGAATACGGAACATGTTGTAAAGATCTCTTTTGCTGTCAACACACCAGTAGCCATGAAACTTTTTTTTTCCTTTTCTTTTTTTTGTTTTTAAAGAAAAGATTAGGTGTTTTTAGGGGTTGGGGTCATGTTCTAATAGACACACATTTCCAGTCAGAGTTTCTAAAAAGTATTTTTCTTTACACTTAGTACAAAAAAGACATGTCTACCCGTTAGTGCTTTGTTTTAAGATACTATAACATAAATAGACAATTTATTTTCAGTGTTCAGAACAGACAGTTCCAGTGTGACTGGAAAACTAACATACTCCACCATATTCCAGTTGGCAGCAAAGGGTTTAACAGAGTTCTCCACTCAGATATTGGCGCACCCTGATGCACCATACTTACAAAATGTTCTTCATTTCTACAGACCTCCACCATTAGCCCCAGCCAAGCTAGGGGTGTCATTCATGTCGAGATTCACTTATGCTCCCTGTTAGTGAAATTATGACAAAACCCATAAAAAGTTTTTCATCAAAGACATAACAGTGGCTGTCATTTTGATCAACTCCCATGTTACTGTGAGTTCCTCTCCATGCAAGTCTGGTTATATTGCAATTGAACAATTACAAATCCCAGTGCAAAGCACAGTTCCCATCGAGGGCTCATTCTTTACATGTAGTCCCAACTTCACTGTGGATACATCAGTACATAAGCACAATCTCAATGTGACAGTAAAGTTTTGGGGTATTACCTACTGATATTTAGAATTTACTTTCTGAAAAGCAATTAGATAGATTCTGCTGTGCAAAACGCTGCCTTGAAGAGCTGATAGTGTAAATTCCATTTCTTAGCTTCAAAATCTCGAAGACACACTTTTCGCTCATTCTCCCAGGTTGTCCTCATTTAGCTAGTCCTTGGTGCATCACTTTTCTGGCACTGAGATCCTTGTGTCCTTATTTGCAGGTAAACACTTCCGTCCTCTCACTGCATGTGTTGCATTTGACGAAGCAGCACCATTGGAACTTACAATTGCACTGCCACACTTTTGTGTACTGATGCGTATTGTATCCCCGGCCGCAGCACATAAGGTCGCAGCCGTCTGTATGCGGTGAGGTGCGGTTGCACAGACGTCCCTGGGTGCCCACGCTCCCTGTGGCTGCATCCTCCTCGCAGTAGTTGGGTGACCTCTCAATGTAGACAAGGTCTGTCTCCATGGGCTTGCGGTAGCCCTGAGTCTGCTTTACCTTGAGGTGGGTGGGCTGGCGCAGTCGGCTAGCCCGAACTACCTCCACGTGCACAGCTTTATTGTACTTGTCCTTGAGTACATAGCCAATCTCACGGAACTTTGGAAGTGTAGTCCAACATGTCTTGGTGGTGCAGGAGCCTGAGACACCATGGCACTTGCACTCTAGCTTCATCCTTTCTTCTAAAACCTGGGAAGTGATAGAGACAACAAATCAGCTAAAGAGCTGTAGCAGTTATAGACATGCAATAGGACTTTCAATTAAAAAACAACAGAAAACCAAAACCCCTGGTTGCAGATTTCAGTTTTCTTTACTATGGATCTCCAATGTTCTAGGATGAAGACAGAAATATTTGGAGTTTACATTTATTTCTAAACTTGGGTGCAAAGCACGAGAAATCTCCAAGGTTTGACTAAAGTGGAGGTCAGCAAGAAAATCACTGACATGCAATCAACCAATATATAGATCTTTGAACACCTACAAACACTTTTGTATTGTTTTGATGTGGATACTGTGTTTTATTACTACAAATGCAAAAAAACAAAAACATACTAGTCAAAATGACACATTCACATTGAACACCTAGCCCCTGACATTTTAATAAAAACATATTAGCATTACTTTGTACAACTTCACATTGTTTGAGTGATAAGGCCACTGAATATTAGAGTTTATTACTTAACTAGCAGGGCACTCAGAAAGTGCATTGTCTACAAAGTCCAGGGCCCCATCACAACTTTAAAGAAAGTTATCTGAATTTGCACCAGAGTTTAAGGGGTTCTTCTTTAGTCCATGTTCCACCTCACCACCATGTTTCATGAATTTTAGCTTGGTAATAGTCTTACCACCAGGCAGACAAAGAGATGGACAGACAGATATTCTTCCTCTCACTGAGTGCTCATTGAGGAATCCAAGTATATCTGCTTTTTCAGTCATTTGTGATATGTAGTTGCATGTCTTGAATGAAGGAAAAACTTGTACTTAGGGAACTAGTAATATCCCATACTAGTAAATACTAGTAATTTTGTCTATACTTTCCCTAAACCACATCAATAATGCAGAAACATAAACATCTCATATGTTTTCTGTCACCATTGAAAATTTGGATCCATTGTGCCATTAAATGTGTTACACATGCAGTGAACAAACAGGGAAACTCCATTAATTGTTTACAGCTGGACAACACACTCATAGTTTATGTTGGTTCTTAACCAACATTATGATAAAAAAAAAAAAGAAAGCCTTATTGCCATACAGGTAAGGAAAAGGTTTTTGATATATTATTTTATATTATATTATAATCTGAGATGCGACTATATGACAATTTATGTTTATGTGACTCCCTTCCTTATATGGTCATAGGTTTTGTTGGTTTATCTCCAACATATGGTACACAGGGCAGAAATTCTTCTCCTTGCTCCCTAATCCTGCAGCATATGGTAAATATTGTGTGCTGTCGTCAGTATTCAAGTGTCAATCCTTTGTCCCTTGGGAGTAAGAAAGAAAAAAAAATAACAAAACTTTTTTGTTTCTGTTGAACTGTTCTCAAAGACAAAGGAACAGAAGAATCACAGGGGGTGTAGTTCAGTTGGGTCCTATTAACCCATTGCTAACAGTCCTGACATGGCTCTTTTAACCCATTTAAGAACACTTCATTTGCCTGAACAAAGCATGTGTCTCTGTTGTTGCTGGGTGGTTGTGTAGCTTTTTCCTGGAACGGTGCCTTGCCAACAGCACAAGTCATCACTTCTATCAGACACTTGTGAAATGTGCACAAGTGATGTTCTATATCTTTCTCTGTCTTGTCTATGCACTCATGTGGTTTGAGGAAATTTGATTTAAAAAACTGAGCCCTCCTGACTACATAAAAGCTGGGATCAGATGTCAAGCCTGCCTCCAGTATTAATTCTGAGTGAGGATTTCCAAAAATGCACAGCACAAAAACCACAAGGAATGTCTGGCATAAGGAGTCTGACATATGTATGGAAACATTTACTTAAAGTGTGTCCATCAAAGCTTCTGATCTGTTACTGATTAGTCCAATATGACCAGATACACATCAACAGATACAGATGCACTAAGATGGCTTGTCAACC
>VUQS01075295.1:30240-75604 GCA_015108495.1 Heterochromis multidens
TGCTCCCCCCCCCCCCCACACACACACACACACACACACACACACACATCCACATGTAGACTTTTTTCTTTTTACTATTTTTTTTCATTAATTAGTAGTAATAGTAATAGTAATAATCAACAAAGGCCCCCCCTTTACACTTGTCATTTAAAATGCCTCACATCTGAACAAAATCCAGATCCATCACTATATGTAAAATTCAGTTAACATATAGTATCAGTATATCTGGCAGATTTACTGCTTTGATCAGTGTTGGATTTCCTGAGCTTCATCAAACCAACATTTTCAGTTCATTTCACTAATTTACCCAATGCTGAATGATGATGATGTAACTAGTAACAATCACAAACTGATGCAAACAGAAATGAATATGTTTTATGGACTATAAGCGACACTAAAATTTTAGTGTCAGAAATAGTCTGAACAAGAAGACTTTAACTTTTAAATGTAATTCACAAAAACATAGTTTTGTTTCTAATATCTAATACCTTTGCAATCCACCTGACACTCATAGAGTGACTGTGCATGCATGGTCAAACAAAGTGAGTTACACTAAGGGAAGGGTCAGACCGCTGCATCCTTAATAAGTTCTTACACTCTAAGAAAGAAAGATTTTGGCTTTCCTTCAGTCTCAAAAAAAAAGAATCTGACAGATCTTCATAGCATCTGAGTTTCCAAGCTGCAGAGAGAGAACAGCAATAGTGCCAACTCTAACCCAAAGAGCTGCCAGTACCCTGGCATGCAGTGTAGACCCTATCAGTCTGCTGTGTTAACACTAGCATTGTCGGCCTGCTTTTACACCCTGAATAGATGCAGTCAAATGGCAGTGACATGTTTTGGTATTGTGCAGACAACTGCAATAATATCCTGTTCCTGACTTTACACTTCATAATTCCATGAAAGGAACTGGAAAGGATAAATGGCAGTCCTCCATCTGGCAACCACTGGGGCAGGCTTCACATTCCTAGTGAACATTATGCTTAAGTTATTAATTAGATCCATTTTTCAATTTAGTATTGTCTTTTCTCTTTTATTCACCTCCCACACTCTCTCTGGCTTTGTTATGTTTGTTAACATTGACAATGAAGTTTGGTAATATGTCCTCTAAGAAATAAGCTGCTGATCAATTGATTGATCACAGTTCTCTATCACATGTCTGTGTGACTTTGAGCTCTTTATCTGGTACTAGTTGTGTTTTCAAAGGAACACATTAGCACACACATCTCTGCATCTATGGATAAACACACGTTTACCATTAAATCGATTCATGGAATGTTTTGTATCTTTGGCTGAAAATTATATCATGTTATCAGTGACTTAAATAATAAATAATAATTCTTCTTTGTAACTACTCCCATAGTACTGCTAGCTCTATTTAGTTGCTCCAGACATCATTTATATCATGATAAGACTGTATTCATCAAAGCGACTGCTGACATGTGAAGCAGCATTGCTGCAACACAGTTGGGATCTACAAAAACAAGTTTAATCCAATTATGTAAGCTTCTCTGTTTGCAGTTAAAAACAAAATTTAGGTCCCCTAAATAATACAAACATCCACTCCATTTGATTGTGATGGAAGTTTATGATGGACAGTTTAAGTAATATTTTTTTTTACTTCATTTTTGTTTCCAAAACATGTTCTGTTTTTTGTGACAACAAGGCAAAAAAAAAAAGTGTAAAAGAAATTTACTTTTGCTCCCAAAATATGTGAGGCAAAGAATAAAGTATGTGACATCTTTCTTTACCTTTCTGCCTGCCTCATTGTTGTGCAAGTTCATCAGACGACGTGGAGTCTTTTTAATCTCACGGGCATCTACAAAGCGGCGAGAGAACTCAATGCCATACTTGATGTCAGCTGAGCATCCTCCCCATTTCCAGCCTTCTTCCTGATTATAATAACCTTGCTTCTCCCTGTCACATCCACACTGACTCAGGTTGCCTTGGCTGCATGCTGCTGTGATAGCATGGGCCACCCCTGCCGCTGTGATGGCATAGGTAAAAGCTGCTTCCCGGCTGCCTGAAAGAGAAAAAATATATTATCTGAGAAATACTTAAATAAAATGAGATATTAACATCTTGAGAAAAGTACCCAGCACAAACAATCTCATGTAAAAAGAATGTTTTCTCATGTAAAAACATGTTTTTCAAATTGTAAACCAAAGTATTTTTTAGTATTTCTCAAAAGCCATATAATGAAAAGCAAACTTTTAGCACGCCACTCTATTGTTTTACAGGGCAAAGAATTTGATTTTGAAAATACCACAGACATTCAGAATCTTTCCCATCATCTTGATAAGCCGCCATTTTGCTTTCCTCTCATAAACAGCTTGCCTTGTGTACCTTGGTAGAAATGTGGTCATACTTCCCACCACAAATTCCTTGGGCCTAGCCTGCAAGAGTGCAGTGTTGGAATTCCAGTGTGGGGAGAGCTGGTGTAGGTGCTGTCCAAAGTGCTGAATTCCTCTACAGGAGCACCTTGTACTGTTGCCCACACTGCACACAGTTGGGGTCTGCAGGTCTCGCTGCCTCTGATACTGATCACTGACAAGAAAGGAAGCACTGTGGTGCCTAAACCAGATAGTACCAGGACTTCAGAAGATAAGAGCAGCAGCTAAACCTAATAGGGTTAATTTCACCTGTGTATCACAGTCTGTACATCTTTCTGAAAAGGCTTTAAAGACAGTGCATGCTCACTGGTCATGAAAGCACTCAAACTGAAGGTTCACATTATTCTTCATGAGCTGAGAAATCCTCTACTTGGGCTTATGAAGTATAATATGCCCTGTCATCAGTAAAAAATAAGAATGAGGTTCACAGTTTCAGAAAAAAAAATACAGCATATAGTGAAAAAAAATACATATACATTTGTTGGTTGATTAAACATTTGGAAAAATGTGAATTAGATGTTCCCAATGCCCTGGGTGTAGACTTCAAATCTTTTGTTTGGTCAATAAGAGAGAGAGGGAAAAAAAATAAGAGAACATGGAAAAAAAACTTGCTTAGTCCTCCCAACTGAGAAGCTGGAACCAGCAAATGTTTGACACTTCTTGATAAATAAAATAAATAACTAACTTAGTTATTGTGATTGATTTAGATTATTTTTATTAATTTAACCCCTGCAATAACTCATATTCTTGTCACAAATTCATCCTATCAACAGTTATTTAGAATTTTAGGATCTACCCAGGATCTACAGGACAAATTTAGCTAAAAGGAGGATGACAATAACCATGCCATACATTTTTGCCACTTCCTGCATATCTGAAGGAACTGTACTATTCCCCTAATGGCTACAAAGAGATCTGACTTAAAAGGCATCTTCTCTGGGTACAGAAAAGACTGGGGGTTATTACAACCCTGGTATCCCTTCAAGTGGCAGTAATCTAGAAGGGGCCAATCCTCAGAAACAAGGCTAACCAGAGAGTGTTTTAAGGGGCCTTTCAGCCTGTGGAGAAAAATGTTTTGTAAGTCTTTGATGTCTGTTGTGTAATGTACTCAGTTGCAATTATTGGAATCACTCTAGGTAAAATGTGTTTTTTTTGTTCTACACTTCAGAGAGCCAAAAGTTCCTTGCTGGTTTATCATTTTTTCAATGGTTCTCAGAGGTTCATCATATTTGGTAGTTTGCAAACAAACATCACTGTATTTCTTTAGATTAAAAAAAATAAAATAAATATATGTTTCTGATGCTGGATATTGTAACTAGATGCCAGTACACACTGTAGACAATCTGAGTTTGAAGGACCAAAATAATTAATCACATCATCTGTATACAGAGACTGATTAATTTGTAAGTAAACTCTAGTAGCATCTAGATAGAATCTGGATAGATTTCTAGTTATTGTTTATATATTATTGTTGGTACATTTTAACCAGTTAAATAATAGTGTAATGCATTTGACTACATCTTCAGTAACATGTCAAACGTTACCAATAGATTGGCATTTAAGTACAAAAGTACAAAATGATAAAGTGAAAACTGAATGAAAGAAATGAAACGGAAACAAGACATAAACTGCTTTATGGACGCTAAGAAAATACTCGATGGCTTGTGTTATTCACTAGGGTTTCTATTACTTATGTGTACTAATTTTTATTCAACTTTTTTATTTAAAAAGTAATGTGCTTTATAAACTGCTAAATATACTGCTAATATGCAGCCATTTGCAGATGTTTTCCATTTCATTTCCTTTTCTTTTTTTAGAGGGACTTTTTACACCTCCTATTCTGGTCTCAGGGGCATTTTTGAACTCTCAAAGATGTTTTCACCCAAAGCCACTGTTAATTTCCTACCCTGGCACTGGTACTGTAGACTTAATACCATAGCCACAGGTTTGCCCGGTGGGCACTGACTCACAACCACTTGCTTCTTTGGTTAGTAGCAGAGCTGTGCCCCACCAGCTTGTGGTGACATTCTGCTGCCCCCACCTCATGCACAAATGTAGTCACACAGCTGTAATGTAGATCTCTTCACATGCATGCAAACCAGCCACATAATAAAATAACACGACACACTTCCACTACCCTCCACCCTTACGCACATACACTGTTAAAAACACATTTACACATAGATGCACAAACAGAGCGTCACTGTAATGTTTAAAACAGGATAAAGGCAGTTTCCAGAGAAAGGGTGGTACTGTCAGCTCTAGATGCGTGCACATTTCGGGGCCTAATGAGTTATGCTGTTCATGGGGTAAATGATGACAATTGGAATAGAGAATACTTTAATACTGTTTCCCTGAAAGCAACTGACTCATAAATCAAAGATTGAAAAGTTACGAACAAAATAAGTGGAGTGAAGCCAACAAGCTAGTTCAGACAGGCAACTCGAGCCACACTGCGTCATACACACTAACATGCTTCACTCGCCACATGTTATATTCCAAACACCCTCCCTCCAAATTTGGTGGTCTAGTTGCAGAATTTCCCATCTCTCCCTCCGAGATCAGTGCAATATCCTGCTTTGTCAACCCCTTTACCAACACAGCATCCACCTGTAGACTCTGGGTGGATGTTTACTCATCACTCCACTCCATAATATGTATCATATTTGGAAGGGGTCATGAGCTCGGAGCCTAGACACCAAAGACTGCATTCTGCTGTTGAATTGTCTAGCTAGATTATATTAATATAACCATAAAATCTACATTTTAACAGCAATGCAAAGGTGTATTGTGCAGATCCTGTGTGTGCAGCATCTTTTTACGCCTGTGCCCTTAGGAAAGAAAAGGCCCCGAACAGATGTGTATTTGATGAAATTTTGAAGGAGAAAATGTGCCCATAACAGCAGCAAAAAGCCCCAAAGAGGCTGGCCCCAGAGTCCTGACAGCACTCCAGGAGGAACCACCCTGGGATAGCCTTGCTAGCTGCCAGTGGAAAATTGGAGTGACCAAAAAAACCTCAATGAACTTGGAAACATCCAGGAGAGAAGAATGGGGGAATATTAAACCAGATGTCTAATGGAGTTTAGTGGCAAGTGTCTGCTACAGCAGCCAAGAAAGCAGGCAAGAAGAAGATCAGCCTTGTTTCACTGAGAACAGGTAAGGGAGCTAATAAACAAGCATAAAATATTTTGGAAAAGCCCTGTGTTGGGGGCTAAAACCAGAAATGTTCTGAAAGCTACTGACGCAGTATGCTTTGGCCTTCACATTACCTGACCACACCACTTTGGGCACTGGCCCCTGCTGCAATGCCCGTCGTGTCTTTTGACCATCTGCCGAAACTAGGACATAAAAAGAAATCTCTGGATGTAGTGGCTTGCCGCTAAAACTGCAATCTGTGTTTAGAGACGGAGGCAGGCACACCGCTAGCCAAAATTCACATGACACAGCATAGAAGATTTACAACCGGGGATACTATACATGCAGTGCTAGTGTAGTATAGACAAGCTGATGTAGTAACACTGCCACTGACCTCAACAGGCCTTGCTTTCTTCTCTGTTTACAGGCCATGGTTAGGCAATGTTGCTGACAGGAGAGGAAAGGGAAAAGATATACTGAAGGGACTTGGACAAAGAATTGGCTATAGAGGGCTCTTTTCTCTCCAAAAACCAGGCCAAGGTCAGTCATGTTGTGTGTCTGCCCCATCATGAGACAAATGGTTCAAATATACTGAAACAAATCATGAGAGAGCAAAAATTACCTGACAACCTACATGTTACAGTTTACTTGCTAAACGCTACTTCTGACATTCATCTGTTACTATTATGACTAATCTCACTTTTACAAAGTAGTTAGTGTAGATGCTGAGCTAATTTGCTTTACTAAGAGTGCCAACCAGAAACAAATTCCTTCTGTCCTTGTCAGCACACTTCCCCATAAAACATGACTGGGATTCTGAGAATTCAGATTGCACAAGTACACAGGAAGGTGTACAGCCTAAGAAAGACGTAGTGAAGCATGCAGACATCAAGCTTTAAAAACATCTCAGCAAAGATATGATTCAATTACTGCAAAAGTGAGGTGGGCCAGAGGATGGGTAAAGACATGCAGGAGACTAAAAGGACTGGAGAGAAGTAGTTTAGGCTGGATTCCTGGTGGGGGGGCAGTTTGCCAAACAACAGCAAAACACACATGCACAAACACTTAAACACACACACAAATACACGCAGAAACCGGCAGGTTTCCAGCAGGGTGGCTGAATTGCCTCTCCACACAAGCCAAGCCTGCTAGTGCTGGAGCAGTGAAGGGGAAAGCCTTTTAAAGTCCCCTCATCCCAGACATGCACTCACACCCCTGGGACACAGGAGGGTTGGATTGCATAAGAAATAAAATCTCAACAACACAGCAACATACAAGAATTTAAAGTTTTACATCCATTACACATAAGAACATCTTGTCACAGACAAATGGCACACAATGAACAAAGGGAAAAGTGTCACCTGCTGGTGGCCAAGAGCCTTTACACCTATGGTGCGATTTTGACAGGATACAAAAAACATGATGGCAGTTCCAGCAAGCTCTGTTTTTAAAGTATAAAAGGAGATTACCAGAGTGCTTAGGACTGCTGTTTCCCAAGTAACATGTAAATCATTTTTTTAAAAACAAAATCTCACAGCCCCTGGTCATCATTTTACAAAGCAAAAAAAGGCATCATGTAGTAAAATCAAAATATGAAACACACTAGTCACTCTGCAGCATGGTGAATCAAATGGAAATATGATGTTCCTTTTAAACACTGTGAGTATAACTTCATATATACTACATAACCAAGTTATTTTACGTCACTGTACACATATAATAAAGTTATGACACCAAAAATACTGAAAATAAGCTCTAACCAAAGCCATACTGGTGCTGGAATTCTGTCTCCAGGGCCCCATGGAAGGGGAAGAAAGTTGGAGGAAAACCCCTCGCTTTGTGTACCAATCACTGAACTGACTACTGCGCTCTCTACTACTGTTTTCCGTTCCGCTTTATGTACCGTTGCTATGAACATATGCTCCCAGCAAATTATAGACAAAGTTGTGGTCCGTGAGGTTTGCAGCTTGAGGAATTAGCACAGCCATGTTCCTGTACAATAAAATAATATTGTTTTACCAGAACTAGGCTCCACATTCTCAGAGAACTCACATCATAGAGCTGAGGAAGTGACACGCTTTGGCACAGTCCCTCACTGTAGGTTCTCGAGTTTGATTCATATAATAAGGAGAGCTTTGAGTAGTAAAGCTAAAACAATTATGAGAGTATTTAACTTTGCCGGTACAGTATTAAATGCTGAGAATTTAAGTAAGCTGCCTCCCAGGCATAGAAAATTGTGCTGGCACAAAACATTTCAAAAGCATCCTTTCTCTTCTCTGATCTGCCTGAGGTGGAGATAAAGCTTTTCAACTGAATACCGAGGCTTGCTAAAACAAGCACAAATCCTTCTTTCCACCCTTTCATCCTAATAATGAGTCCAAATCAGGACCTCACCTGCACAGATCTACAAACATAGGCCGCTATGTGCTGTACAAGGCATTCATCAAGTTCATGCAAGGACAATGTTGAGGATTTTCCTCAATTTCAATCTTATTTGAAATTGTTTCATCTTCAACGGAAACATATTTACCGAGATATATGTGATTCCCACAGCATATCATTGAAGATATCATTATCCTCATCACTATAATCAACGAGTCAAATATGCCACTGATGACATGTTTCCTTTCTCATTACAAAAGAAACCTCCACACTTAACATTTTCATATTTGCTGATATTCATCGCACAGTCAGATAAAGCTCCATGTCTCTTAGCATCTTATCCCTCCAACCAGTGTCTCTGCCTTAAAATCCACTAGCACTCCCTCTGTCTGAACTCTCACCTAAGTAGGCCAGTAGCGATGTGATTGTTGGCACATGTAAATGTCCAGTGGTGGGCCAGCATGTAGAGAATACAGTGATGGGCCTGGGATTGTGTGGAACAAAGCACAAAGTGAGATTACAGTTGATCCTCTTGCATCCTGTTTCCTTCTGTGTCTAGCTGCACTGGCAGACACAGACAAACACAGATCCCACCGATAACACAGGGCTACAGGGAGGGGAGGGGCGAACAACACATACATATATACATGCATACACAGGGGCCACAAGGGCTGGACCCCTGAACAACTCCAGGCCAAGTTATCAGACAGACTGTGGGTGGGCAGGAGAGAGAATTAGAAAGGGGTGAGGAAAAGGAGAGGGACCCCAGCACCCGACACACCAATGCAGTTTGAGACAGAGACAGAGCTGATGAATGAACAAGCAAATGGACCTGGCAATGATAGTGCTGTTTGGTTGCGTAGGATGATAGGCCACACCCTAGATACAGGGTGCCTGTGGGCAGGGGATGTGAGGCAAAACACTGGGAGAAAAAGCGTAAGAGATGACCTTTACTGCCATGATGACCACAGCCCACACGCTGTAGAACAACAAAGCATCAGACTCTCCTATCTGATAAAGTTAGGGAAAGATCCTACACACAGGCACACACATACACATCCAACTGCTCTAGTTTCTCTGGACTCAAATGGAGAAAGGCAGAGAGGATTAGTGCAACCCACATGATGATGGGCTGAAAAATAGGCCTTTTATCCACCACCGTTCCACCATAACACAATGCACGCGTCATTTCCACGCTGTTATCCACATGGTGCCAACTACTTGGCTGCCTGGGAGTGAATCTGCTGTTTTGCTGGCAGATCAGTACAATGATGCATCAGATGTTTTATCAGTTTGGAACAACAGCTTCAATATTCCATCCTTTAATGATAACAATATTTTTTTTTATCTCTATGGGACAGCAGAATTGGGTGAATGATTACATATTTGAGTTGGTAACGCCTGAAGGGCGTAGAACCAACAAGAACTAATCCCACAAAGGGAAAATCCTCAGTGGCAGTGAGATGATTAATGACATTTCAGGAGAGTTCACCAGTGTCAAAGTATCCACTTGTGTGCTTGTGATAAAAAAAAAAAAAAAAACAGTTTTGAAGAATGACCTTTTGACTGCCTTTGTTAAGCTAGTCCTGGGTATGACACTTTTTGCCAACTGACTAAGCTTGTATGTCAAACAGGGTAACATGCCATTTTTTCTGTGAAGCTTTACTCCCAACCAATCATAGCTTTTAAAACATGAGATGTAAGTTTATACAGTTATGCCATGTTATTTCTTTTCTGACTTTTGAATAACTGTGGGGTCGACAATGTAGATGTCTGAAATTATAATGCTGACTGATTCCTTTGCTTTGCTTTGCTTTGTTTATACTGTCCTTGAATGTCCTTTTTTAGACACCATTACTATGTGATTTAAAAGGAGTTTGTTGGAAATGTTCAGCTGGTCAAAATGAAGATTTCAACTTGTATTAGCTCTTACTTTGTCAAAATGAGAAAACAAAGCAATAACCAAACCATGTGGTCATTTGAATAGATTGTCTTGTCCATTCATTATTAGCCTTAGGTTAGACTGTGATGCTGTACTTGCATTCTGCGGAGATATGATTTCACCACAAATGACCATCAATGATTCCGAGAAGGGGAAGGAGCTCCACCAAAGAATTTATAATCTGCAAGTATTCTTGTCCTCAGCCCAAGAGCTTGTAGTGTGGTGCATAAGATGAACTGTAGACATGTGGGAAAAAAACAAATTAATGGCTACTTCAAGTCTTCAACAACACATAAAATGTGGGCATAATAATTATTAATTATGACTGTTCAGGATATTTAATGGCACCACAGGTATTCTCAAATAACACCAAAGTAATTTTTTTAAAATATATAATTTTATTAACTATAGCAACAATGTGGAAAGAAAAGTGTCACAGATTTTTTTTCTCTGATTATTCTGTTCAGAATGGGAAAAGATGCCAAAAATTGTTCATCTGTTGCTTCTGGCACACTTCATTCTTCATGAATTCAGGTTTTATAAAAGGGAATTCTATATAACACTATATAAGACTAAGCCAAAATTCCCAAACTTTTATCAACCACATCCTCTTTGCACTTACTTATCGACCTCCACTATTTAAACAGGGAATTTAAAAAATAACAACCTCACTCAGTTATGTCTGGCTCTTCGTGTCTGTAGTGACCTTTCCCGTCCTCTGAGAAGTAGCTCTGCATCTCCAGGTCCTGATCAAATATGTGCCTTTCCGGGAGTTCTTTCCACACAAATGGTTTTCAATGAACCTGCTGACTTAAACATCCTTTCTGTGACTAGATGCTGGTTTGGCCCCTGCAGCCCTGTAGCTCTGGCAGGTGCATCGACCACTGCCTTCACCACACTCTTGATCCTCTGAGAGGGAAAGGGTGAAAGAGAAAGGAAAGAGGAAACAACTAGCCAGAAGGTGATATTATGGAGGAAGATGGGGAAACACAGGCATGAACACACCTTTAATTCTCTGACCTCTCTACCCGAATTCAATTTCTTTTTTTTTCTTTTTTTTTTGTAACCCATAGCTTAAGGGCAACATCTCTGCACCTGACAGAATAAAGAGAGAGAAAATGAGACAGCAAAAAAGAAAAAAAGAATACATTGAAAAAGCAAAACAAAGAGGGCTCTAATGTAGGTCATGGAAGAAAAAGACTTGCTTACATCGTTTCTTAAAAATGCTCATTGTTTCATTGCAACAGTTGCAAATAATACCTTATGCACAATTCAGGTATGCTGAAATGGTTCTCTTTTAACCAAACTTAAATTCAAATTTTGCTTTGTTTTGTTTTGTTTTAAGAATTAAAAAATAAATCACTGTGTTCCCTCAGCAGCAGATGGCTCACCTGCTCAAGTGGTGCATCTATTCTTGTGCAATGAGCCAAAGGCAGCATGACTGAACTTTTGCAATATTTCACTACAAGTACAACAAGAAACCTCTTTCACATGAAAAGCATGGATCAGGATGGTGACAAACTGGTTGGAAAGTCAAACAAAGAGTAACCAGAGCAGGCCATTTTATGACAAGGGGGCCAGTGTTGGCCTTTGATGCTGAGTGTAGCTGTTGAAAGGTGTCCATTTTCAAGCTCTAATCACTGACTTCAAGTGCATTGCAATTTGAACAGAGCTGTAAGGTATTCATAGGCAGTTCTTTTAAGTGAAGAGCATCTCTATTACAGGTAGTTAGCCAAAGGAATGTCTGATTGCACACAGGATGAGGCTTTACCAAGTCAAAACATGTCATTAAAAAAGGAAAGAAGTTCAAACATGCTTTGATAAAGAGATCGATAACTAACAGCGGAATCAACCATGGTTGACAAGCAGAATAAATGCAATAGAAAAATAAAGCAAGTTCACAGAATATGCATGCTAAAGTTGAGTTATGTGGCAAAGAACAATGAGATTTTGCTTTTATGTCAAATGTGTAACACAACACTTAATTTTGCACAATAAATTGGCATCAACAAATCATGGCTATGGGATCAGTCTTGACAGAAGTATTTAAAATAGAATGATTCATTCAGAAACTAGGCCACGGATTTGGAGGGCAGACCACATTTGCCATTCTTATCCTGAAACCCCCTCTTTTCCTCCTAAGCCGCTGATGGATGTGTTTCTAATTTTATTATTGCTTCTTAATAGACTGCAACAAGTCACTCAATAACACCCATTTCTGTTAGCACAGGATAATTCATTCCACATTTTTGCAGGCTGATGGTACCAACTCATGCCAACACTGTAGCAGGGCACAAAGAAGAATGCTAAATCTGCTGTGGCAGAGGAAACAGAGACACACTCAAATTGCTAGTTTCAAATCTCAGCGCTGAGTTTACGGTGTTGTACTCCAATTTGTCAGTTAGTGCATAACAAGCAAGCTAACACTCTTTGCAAAACAGTGGAACTATTGAGTGGTAGCGCTGCAACAGTTATGTAGATTTAATGTTCTTTTTTTTACCTTAGTTCATCTACTGTCAAGTCTCGTGTTCAACAGCAACAGAGGAGATACCAACAGAAGCCATCTTCTAAATTTAATGATTCCAGTAGAAAAAGTGAAATAGATATCAAATCGACAGTCTTTGAATCATCTCTGCTAAATAAAGATATCTCAGGTCCTGTAATACTCAATAACCCAACTATTAATGTGTGTTCTCTTGGAAAGCGAATGTAATATCTTGGATCAGCTCCAGAAAAGAAAGACTGCCTCAGAGAGAAGGCCGTACAGAGAGAATACATAAGACTTGCGGTCGGCTGATCTTTACTTCTTGAAAAACTGCCAACATCTCCTCCCTTCAGTCCAAAACTGAGACTGCATCACTGAGAAGGGGGAAAAGGTTTAGTGTTCGTAATTTGGGGGATCTGAATGAAAAACAGGAGCAGAACGTGAGCAGCTTTTCCCCTATACTTGATTATGATGATGTTGGAATTTGCAGATTTGAAGAAGGGATCGGAACATTTTTTCAGAGGGGTGTATTCAATGATTTCATACGCCATGCAAAAGAATTCCATAATACATATAGACATGGTTAGAAAACATAGTTACACGTTCAATCAAGTGCAATAATCACTGGAAACTATCACAATTGTGAATGTCATATGCAAGCTGCTGGCAGCTTGAAATTCAGGTGTTAAGATGAAATACAGTCACCCATTTTTCCACTGTGTCTGATAGGGCAGTTCTGCAGTAGCTGCAATGTCTGTGGTTTCCTACAATGACCTAGTGGGACACTGCTAAACTAAAACAGCACAATTAGATCACATTCAGTACCCTTTCCTGCAGTAGAGTGCTTGATCTAATTTCTTCAAGATCCAATAATTACTTCAATTCAATTTTTATTTATAAAATTGCGCCAAATATTTAGCGCCAAATCACAACAACAGTTGCCTCAAGACCCTAAAATAATACAGAGAAAACCCCATCACACACCTGTATCCGGCAGTCACCGAGTTTAAATTCAAGCACATAAATATTATCATATTAAATCTATTACTTGAAAGAAGCTATCCTATTCCTTATACCGATTGATTTCTCCTATTAGAGTGGCTTCATGTGTGCATGTACACATAACAAGAAATTCATTAGAGTGGTCCACTGACAGGGAAACTGAACTGGGGTTAAAATGCATTATCACTGAACCGCCAAACTCTATCATAAAAACACCTTCTGTGACACTGATACATAAACATCAAAACACAACATCACTCATTCAAATTACCAAACTGCTTATGGGGAATCTGTGCACTATGACTCTGTGCACAAACATGTCTTATTGAGATCATCTTATAAAGATACAGGTGAAAAAGCTTGCACATTTTTGCACCATTTTTGGTAAGTAATATTGTGATAATGGTTGGCACACCTGGTATATCTCAAACAGCCAGCATCTTTGTATGAATCAAGGTGCAACATATGCTACTCTTTATGATGCGAGTACAGACCCAGAGGAAGAGACTTGGGAGATTCACAAGGTCATGATCAGAAGATAAACCATATTGCCAGACTTTAAGCTATGCACTTGTGGCCAGTCAGCATCCTATGAGTAACTACTGGCCAATAAGGTTGCAGCTACAAGTTGTGGTTTAGGTGCACAATAAAGCGATGACCAGATGTTTTCTACACAGCTTAGGACAATTTCCCAGCTGGTTCTGCAAAACAGACCATCTAGCACATCAAGTTATCAATATAGTGGAGTAGATCATGTATACGACTGAATGATGACTTGTTTAATCAGCTGATTGCTAATTTGTTCCCAGCATCAGAAACAATTTATGGGAATTCAGTTCAATTCATTTCAATTCAATTTTATTTATATAGCACCAAATCACAACAACAGTTGCTTCAAGGCACTTTATATTGTAAGGTAAAGACCCTACAATAATATAGAGAAAACCCCAACAATCAGACGACCCCCTATAAGCAAGCACTTGGCAACAGTGGGAAGGAAAAACTCCCTTTTAACAGGAAGAAACCTCCAGGAGAACCAGGCTCAGGGAGGGGCAGCCATCTGCCGCAACCAGTTGAGGGTGAGGGGAGGGAGACAGGACAAAAGACACACTGTGGAAGAGAGCCAAAAGACGAAAAGCTGAGTCCTTCACATCATCAAAGCCTATGGTGTCTGCACAATGTCCCATGAAATATCCAATCAAGTAATAAAGCACGTGGCAGTTGTGTTAGCAGTTTTTTCACTACCTATTGCAATTTGATCAACGATGGTAAGAAATAACTGTTAAACAATTACTTATTAGATCTGTTGGACTAGTTATGCCTTCTAAAATGATGAACTAACATCCCACACAGACTTTTCACCAAGCCACGGGTTCCTTCAAATATGCAACATTTTCTCTCTGTAGAAATTTATTTGCACAAATTTTTATAGCGTTCACATCAGTTGCAGAGATGCAGACTGAGAGGATTTGGTGTCACTGCACTGACACACATGGTGCCATATTATATATCCTTCTGTAGATTATAAATGTGAAGTAACTGAGTAAATTTAAGTTCTACTGTCATGTGTTCTTTTGATGTATCACTTGTTTCACATAAATCTGTAAAGTTCAGCCTATTTACTGCACATTAACGTTGTGTGTGGTTCAAATATGACAATAGAAGATGGGGAGGGGGGGATTTTTGTGGTTATTATTTTCTAACATAAATGAGAGAAAATAAGTTGAAAAATAAGTCCTTGTTGGCTGGTTATTTTATTTATTCATTGAAAAACCCCAAATCTGCCTTGGGAACCCTAACTTAAATCAAGTTACATGTTGGTCTGGAGGAAGACGTCATCATAGGGATACTTTATTGAGAGGGCCACGAAGTCCCATCATTATAGAACAATCATGACAGGCCCAGCAGTCATCAGTCTCTGACTATAACTGGACACCAACAGTGATGTCCTCAGTGCGGGCACATGAAGCATTTATTTGTGCAGATCTACTATGGAAACCAAACAAGTTAGCACAAAATTCAAATGACGCCATTACTAAATATAATATAGATGCTGTATCACTGACAAAAAGTAGAGAAGACCCCTATAGAGTTGAATACATGTTTAAATTCTAAAGTTTCCTTTGGGTCAGAAGTGTAATACATAAAAACATTAATAGCTGTTACAAACAAATGCAGAAGAGAGAGACAGATGCATCCAAAGAACCACTGCCGAACATCATTTATAAATCTTTGAGTGCTTCAAAGGCCATAAAATAAAAGAACAAAAGAAAGCAAAAAGGGGATGTTGTTGAGGAAAACAACATGAGCTTTATTACCAAAGAAAGTGCCACATTCACAACAAGGAAAAAATGGCTTTTGCTAAAAGGAGCTGGAGCTAATTCAGCTGCTTCTTAAGAGGAGTGATTGTGAACAGAGCCACTGGATTAAATGCACAGCCCAACCACAATGTAATGGCAACAAAGTATCTAAATGAAAGGAAATATATAAAAGTCCCTGTAAAACAAAAGCAGTGCAAAAGAGATTTGCAGAAGTTTGAGAAGTTTCTCAAACAAAAGCTTTTTAAATGTAATTGTCTGCCCTCTTTTGGGCTTTTTCTGCCTATATGTGCACACTCAAATGAACCAGCCAGACATGGACACAACCAATTAACAACAGATGTGTCCATCTATTTTGGTTTGACATGAGTTCTCTGCAATAACACCATTAGTTGTGTCTTCATTTGCACTATCGTTTTTCAGCCATACGCTTTCCTCATTAGAGCTGCAGTGCTTTTCGGTAGCTTTTCCATAATCTTGACATAGACAGCTATGGTAGGCTGCTAACCAACACACTCACTGCAGAAACTACATCAGCAAAACAACTCCAGAGAACATTAGAGAAATATAACATTTTCAGCTGAGATGAGAACAGCAAAGATGGGCTGGAATCAGCGGTATGTGAAATCCTCTTGAGCAACGTGAATGGTTATACAATAGAGAATCAAAAGAGACTGTGCATTACTGGTTTGAGTTTGAACTGTGTGATGTGTGTAGCTTGGCTTTGGCTTGTTACGAGCCATATTTCATAGGGTTCTGAGGGTCAGGGCCTGGTACCACATTTTCGATGCTCTCGTGGTACTATTTCATATAACTGGGACAATAAGATGGCTCAAACCATGCATTATATAACTTATTTTTTAACAAGAAAATTACTGGTATTATTATTGTCAGCTACATTGCCATTATCAAATTAATACTTGCGATCACAGGCAGAGAAACAAATTCTCTACCATCTCCTCAGCATCATGAGAAGATCTATCCACAATAATGTGATCCCTCATCAACAAGCAACAACCATATTGCTTACACAACATTCCTAACCTTAACCTTATGAACCTTGCTTTTCTCCTAAATTACCCCTTAAGCAGCTTCAAAATCACAAAACCATGACTCTATGCTGTACAATAATGTCTCAAATGGTTTGTTCTGTGACATTATTCAGACAGTATATTGCTCACTCTGAAGTTATATTCAAACCAATGTAATATCAAATGCATAGTTATTATGAGTGAGTGCATATGGGATTTTTATTGCAGTGAATTAGTATTTTTATAAATTTAAATAATGTAAAATATAATTTAAGCTGTATTTGTAAGTATCTTTGTGGCTTCTTTTTGTATTAAAATCTTATTATGGAATCTTGACTATTTCAGCTTTTTTTCTAAATGGTGTATGTACATAGGGGGATTAGCTCATTCTGGGATGTCCAAGAGTTTTATGTCAACTCTTCTTCATAGCATATGGTTATTATGATTTATTTACCAGGAGACGATAACACTAACCCTAACTTTATAAAGTACAAAAACCTAAATTCAACCCTACTCCAAAGGTCTTATACTAATTAAATTTGCTTATTAAAGAAGTGATCAGTGGCAGAAAATCCATCATTTAAAAAATAATATCCTCCCAGCTCCATAAGCAAAACCTGTATAAGTTTGTCACATACAGAGCACACAAAGGTGGACACAAGCACACACTATGCCCTTTCAATTTGCGAAAGAACGCAGACTAACCTACTCGCAGCTCCTGACCGAAGACTGTTCTTTCTCCCAGCGCTGAACAGTTCCAGCGTCCATATCGGAACTGGTATTGACACTCATTGATGCCCATCTGGGCCCCTTCGCCCACAACAATAATGGCGTCCGGGCGGCTCTGGCAGATGGCCCGCTGGCGAGGTGCCAGCCCTGGAATCTTGTTGCAGATGATGTTGGCACCCAGAGCCACCACTGAGGATAGGGCCCTGCCAAAGTAAGAAAAACACACCGCCACACACGCAGACATGCATTCATATGCACAGACACATATGTACACAGCAGCACACATATATGCATGCATTGTTGCACGCACACACACAGACACAGACACACACACACACACACAAACAAACTCAGTTAGAACCTCTAGAGGATGGTCAGATTGACTCACTTACATGAGACTCTCCAGAACAGGATTCAATTCAACCCGTGATTGATGCACATTCCATAGTAAAGTGAAAGCTGTACTGCATAAGAGTATTACTATTTAATGGATTAGAGGTACATGAAAAACCTGAAAGCTTAATCCAACTTAAGAAATGTAAAAATTGCTAAAACAGCCCAGAGACAGGCAACAAAATGCTTATTTCACTACTCACAACACCATTCCCCAATGGTTTGGAAGATATGAGTTTAAGTAATTTGTTTGGAGTTTTGTGTCAATTGTTAGGTAACATACTGGTGTGAATAGCTTCCAGACTTGTGTACGCACTGTACAGACCTCCTCAGTGTCTGATGCTGTAGTTGGAGCATTCACTTTTTAACCAAATGTCATATAAAGTACTTTTTCTATGATTTGTGTAATTATGTGTTTGAAGCTTACTTGGGGTGTAAATTGCCCATAAAATTCATGAGAGACTGCTTTTACTTTAGCCACATCCTATAACTGGTTTGAATTGAACATATGTAAGGTTTTCAACACTGTTTTTCTTAATTCGTAAGGTAGTAATGTCTCGTATAATACATGAAACCTCCTTCTCAGTTTTCCTCAAACAGACAGCACGTTTGATCACTTGACTTGATAATAGACATAACAGCATATGTTTGAGATGGCTTTATAGCCACTGAGAACACCAAAACAGATTACAACCAAAAAAAAAGAAAAACAGAGACTTTCTCCAAGATTTTGTTTATAGCCCTTGAAACCATGTAGATACATACTTTTCAAACATGTCAGGGACAGGGAGCCATAAATGAGCACGGAGGCAAACACCGCTTTTGAAGTATGACGTCGACCTCCGAAGTATTGACCACAGACGGGGCAAACTAACACAGGCAAGTTGTGTGTCAGCGAAAAGCAATGGCAACATATATAAGGGGTGAAATGGAAGAATGGATGAAGGAGAGAAACAGAGGGAGAGACTGCAGAACCAGAGCTCTTTGGATGTAGATTTTACTTCGGAGCACTCTCGTTCTGAGAGCCCTGACTTAGAACGTAGATTTGATTTCGGATTATTAAAAACTCTCAGACAATCGTGTTCTATTTCTGATTGTTGTTTAAGTTTCTTCACATAACAACATAAATCTCAATTTCAAAGGCAAATGTTAGAATAAATCCTAACTGCAATGAAAGGAAATCTGTTACCAAATTTAGGACTACACACATTCTCTTGGTCTTGCAGTCAGGGGAGTGCACTAAAGCATATAAAAGGGACACGCAAATGGGTATGCTGTTGATTTTACAAACTCCGGACTCAAAGTTACCATAAATGATAGCTTTGCAGACTTTTTTTCAATTAATGTCAACATGTTAGGATGCACATTTTCATATAAATAGAAAACTGTAAGCCTGATGTTTTTTAGACAAAAAGAATAATTAAATTTGGTTTGCATCACTACACTAGATGTAAACTTAACTAAACTGGCTGTAACTTCTAGAAAAAAATAATCATTTTAAAAAATAATAATGAAATCCCCTTTTAGAAAACAGGACATTCATCAGGTACCTTCTGTATTCACAGTGAAGACTACAGCCTGCTGCTTTTTTCAATCCCGCTTTGCTTTCTCAGCTGTAAAGTGGCTTGAACTTCTCTGACCCTTGTTGACCCTCTGCTGCATACACGGTAGTTCATGGCAACGATGACATCCAGTTTGTACAAAGCGAAAGGGCATGCTCATTAAGACAAGTAATGTGCAACTGGAGAAATTCACTTCCTTCCTTAATGAACATTAGAGATGAATAAAACTGGTTTGTTTGTAGATATCAAAAGGCGATAAAAATGCATTTGAGCCATATATAATGGCAACATTTCAGTGCCCTGCTGAAAATCCAACACAACAGCACACTGATATTTTTAAGTCTGACAAAGAGAGCTCTTAATAACCTCCTTTGTTAGCTGTTTCTCATGTCCTTCACATGCTAATTTACAGAATCACAGTCTGCCGTGGGCAAACCCAACCAACAGACAACACCAAACAAAGAATTCCAGCGCTAAGCTTTTAAATCCCTGCATCATCAAAGTGCACAAATGCGATTCTGTTTGCTTAGTGTATGCTCTGTGTATGCCAGCAGCTTGGGGACAGCTTGCCCACAGTCACACAGATCTCCCATAAGATAGACTGTCAATATTAAGTTAAACTAAGCTGACAAATTTCAAAGACTTGGTCTGTCTAGCTTCCTCAGTTTCACCCGATGACAGTTTATGCAAAACTTGTATCATTTCATGTTTCATGTAATAAAAAGCTAAAGCATCAATAACTGCAAATTGTGTAGTGTTTAATCGATTACTGACATCATTGTATTTTGGCTTAGCGGTGATGCTGTAGAGAGATGAGAGGAAGGGTTATGTGTGTGTTAATTGTAAAGCAGCAGGTGGAATGCATTTCTGTAAAGTCTGATCACATTGCACCATGCATACCATAAACTGTAAGTAAACCTAAAACGTTTAGAGACCACTGCTCAGTGGTCTTTGTATTTAGATGTAAATCCATTTTTTAAGTTTGAGAACTATGCTTTTACTTCTAAAAATTTTATCATTAATAATTTAAGCTTATTGTTGATAAAACATGGTAATTTCCATGTTACAATGATCACAAGAACCTTAAAGCTAAACAGTCACCAGTAAATGGCAAAGAAACATTGGCCTGGGTTAGTGTGAAGTCATTTCTGTGGAAGAACTTAAATCTTAACCAGTCTATGCGGTGAGGAGCTTAAAGATTCCATCACAGTGCAGTGTGGCCTTAAGAGAAACTATCATCTGCGTCATGGCATGCAGTTTGCTTACAGCCACCTGCTTCATCACATGGAACACTTTGAACATAACTGACAGACTGTTAAGTTCCCAGGCATGCATTTTCTACCGAGGAAGGCACTCACAAAAATGCCTGAGGCACAACTTACTTAAGTCAAGTGAATAAATACTATTTTTTTTCCCTTGGTGAAATTAACAGTAACTTTAGCTATGGACTCGATTGACTGCATTTGCTTCTCATTAACAAATTTAGGTACTTAAGATGAGAAGGGCAATAAAGTGTTTTAGAACTAAAAACAGAATCCTATCTATACTGTTTTAAACCACATGCACACCCACAGACAGTTGTCAGATTGTTTCCACTGGTGAGGTGTGCAGTGACCCCAAAGGCCTACATGGATATATACTTTGGCTCAGGGCATATTTACTATCCACAGCCCTGCAAAATTTTTACAGTTTTACATGCCAAAACATTTCCTGTAGTTTTGATGAAAGGGTATTGTATTATTTTGAATCTATGTTTAAATGTTCTCCTCCTGGCTTATCCTGTGGTTAATACTCCACTGAAAACATACTTAAATAATCAAAACAAACAATGGTATGTAACTTTGATGTGTAAGCCATCACTATACTTAGTAGTGTAGCCTACTTTTAACTGAAAACCAAAAACCACATCTATTTCAGCATCAGGTTTGGGGTCTCCAGGCAGCAAAGGATGGAGCAAGGGACCATGCTTGAGTAATTATTTTGGAAACTTTAAGAAAGCCACTGTTCTGCAAGATACTTTAATTCAAAGCTCAGCACATTATAGTGCCAATCACGTACATGTTGCAGGGAGATATTTTAAGATGTGGGTTCAAACGATAATATCAAAATACTCAAAATCAAGGAGAGATGAGGCAGTGCGTGATGATAATCTTTCAAAAGCTCTGGCAGGTTAAAGGTGCTCCCATGCGTAAAAATGACACATATTGTATTAAATTTTCCTCACAGGGAAAAAACAAAATCTCCGCATCTAATTGTCTTGAACATCTCTGCCACTCAGTGGCCAAAATGAATCAATGTTGCAGTTTTCAAAGTATTACTTTCCTGATTTTGTAAAATGTTTGAAATCCGACAGTCTAATACAAAAGAGCCCTACTTACTCTCAAGACATGCTCACTGAGGGATGGCACTTTAGAGCGTTGAGCTTTACACCAAATTACTACATTCCCACGTGGATCGTTTTCCCGGGTGTTTCCACTGATGAGTATTCTCTTTTGGAGTTCACGTTTGGATAACATTAGATCTGTTAAACAAGCTACGCTTGAATTAAATAAAATGTACTGCCTGAGTTGCACTTCTGTTAGACCTGGTCCCTGTTCGTTACAGTTTGGTATCACGGTATAAATAACTTTAACCTGTGGATGGGGAAAGACCAAAATAATCCACTTCAGAAACGGCTTTTGATTATTAGGACAAAGAAAATATAGCCTATTGTCAAGCAAGAAGGTTGTAAGAGGCATAAAACCTAACCCGTGCATCTTTGTGTTGCTGAGGATGGGCGCGCGCACCCTCTGAAGTTAAGGACCCGTTAATTGGCTCAAACTTACAGGTAGCTGCCACTCGTCAGGATCAGGAAAATCTGCGGATAGTAGACTGACAGCAGTACACTGCGCGACGAGAAGAGGATCATGATGACATTGAGCAAACGGCCACGCTCGGTGAAAAACGATGAAAAAAACCTTCTTTAATTCCCGGCTTTAAATCCCTTTTCGCACAAAATCAAAAAGAACTTGCGGTGCGTCTCCTTGTATTTGTGCGGCGACTCTACGCAGCTCCAAGCTCCCAGGGCCGTGTGTGCGCTGAGATTGGCTCTGTCATCTCTCAGCAGCGGAGGCTGTTACACAGTACTGTGGGTTCCCGAGCCGGAATGATGATGGTTTTAGGGATTTTGCATGGCAGAAAAGTGCCTCTCTCCGCTCTCATGAGAGTCGTGCCTGCCATTGGGCAGGGAGAGACACTGCTATCCGCCCACTTTGCCACAGCGGGACAATAGGGTGACACTCATCTGATTCCCGTTGGACGTGCAGAAGGTTTCATTCATCATTATCACCCCCCCACCCACACACACACATACACACCAGCCACCACCACCCCAACCCACCATCCAGCCAAAAATAAACAAACATAGAGGCTGGCTGCTTCAGCCTCACACCATCAGCAAAGCTCCATGTGTAAAAAATCAGCACATTTCTTGGCAGGATGTGTCATTTTGGATCAACAAGTTAGTATCACGTTAACGACGCATCTATATATATAAGTGACAGATATGATTCTAGCTATATTTCCATGTGAATGTAACTTATCGCTGCTGTAAAGAAATGTCTTTGTCTGCTATGACATTTTCGTAGCATTTCGGGTCCTTCACAGGATTATGTCCTCTGCTAAGTACTCCTGTAACATTTCCTTAGAAACATAAAGCACTGTGGTAATACCATAATATTTCTATAGGCGTCTATAATATTTCTGCTCTGTCTGCTGCGTTCTGATGGCTGTCATCCTATAATAGTCAAACATTCATTTTGAGACCCTGCTCTAAAACAGGATTTTCTTCGCTCATATTGTAGGATTGATGAAAGTAAAGGCGTGAAAACTGCACTATTGTTGCCCGAGATTGGATGTGAGCAGAGAAATAAAATACTTGGGGAGATTTTTGTGGCAGAGCTTGGTGAGTGGAGTTTTTTTTTTTCTTATCTTCTCAGCATCGTGACTTTCACTCAACACCTGCAGGCTCCAGTCATTGTACATGAAGAGGGTACCATGAAAGACTTAGCCAGAGTAAAAGGATGGAAGGAATGAGCTAACTACTCAGGATTAGTAAACAATAAGACAGGAGACCCATAAAGGAGCTACTGTCATGTGATATGGGCCTACGTGAAATTTGAAGTCAGTTACGAGGTTCTGGTTGTTTGAATCATTTCAGATCATGGAATCAGTACATTAACAACAAGATGCAGGGGCTTAATCATTCCATTTTACAGTTGAAAATGTATGCCGGATGCCAGCTTTAATTTTTAATAATTAACTTCGCTTTATTTCTTGAGTAATTGAATTAACCCAGAAAGCAAATATAGTGTCGCATAAAAATAAACAACCTGTTATAGAGTTTGAATACTTTAAATAACTTAGGTCCTGCTTTTATACTAATTTGATGGGATCAACCTCCACTGGAGCGCAACGTTACTGCTGGGCAGGATTGCATACTTAAGTGTATAAAAAGGACCCTTGGGCCTTATTATGGTTAAAGCAGCTAATTTATATTGGTTTCAGTATTAGATTCAGAGGCGTATCAAAAGGTTAGAATATGTACTCTTCGGCTCACTGAACATTTCACTAATAATTAATGCTATATTAACATTATGATGGATAAAAAGACACGATTCTTCTAACGCGTGTCTTCCTGTAGATCCTAACATGATCATGCTTGAGAGGCACTGTGGTAGAGGCAGCAGAGAAGGAAGGGATAGACGTCCTTCTGTGTTTATGTATCAAGGTGAGGTATTGCAAAACAGGTAAAAACTCCGTCTGGGCAATGGAATGTGGAACTACAACTCAGTCTGCAGCTATTAATGAAGGTATGCAGCGGTGAGCTGAATCTGAGGTAGAGACAGCGGCTCAAATTATCCTCTGCAACACAAAGGAGAAGGAGTCTCATGGGGTGAATTAAATCACCTTCTGATAGTAAATGCTAATCGATCGTAATGTGTGTTAGTATGAGAACAGATCTACAGCTTTTTACGCATAACACACCCCCAGTTATAGGCGTTCAGGTGTAATGATTCGTACATGTTTAAATACACCTGATTTTTTTTCCATCATCATGCTTAACTCTGAGGTCAGAAGGCAGTCAAATCTTCGTTCTAAAAAGCTTTTTTTCCTCTAAAGTGTATCTGACTTTAATTTGCAACTAATTTCATATTCAGGCTTGCGCATGTGAGGACAACAGTGCCTCGATAAGTAACAAAAACTCACCCAAGTCTGAGGTATATGATGCCAAAACACAGGAACACGCAGAGACTCCGTCTTCGGAGGGGTTCGTGCATGATCGTTACCACTTTGTCCAGAGGCCATGCACTGTAACAGTAAGTGGCCACGCTTTCCGTTCACATTGGCAGGTTTCTTAACCCTTCCAGATGCAAGTATACCGTCTGTTTCCCGCGACATCTAGCAGAAGCTCCTTGGAAATCTTCGACCGTGCGAAATCCATGGTCCACGAGTACAGGTGAGATGCTGATGACGACCTGAAAGGTGGCTAAGAACTCCAAAATGAAACTTGAGAGAGGGTCGGACTTGAAAGGTGAATGAGTTCTTGGAGGAAGTGCCTCCTATTCGTCCTTACTTTGACGGTAAAACCTAATTAACAATTCGCACTTGCTGTGCTTTGCAGGTAGAGAGAAAAAAACCTAGTTGCGCATACTGTAGTGTCCTAAAAACCCTGCGAATTTTGTGTTGTTTAAAGCTTTTGAACATCGTTGTTTCTATGTTTTGAAGACATCTTAAACTCAGACCATGTTACTAACTTGCAACTGCCAGGTAGTCTAATACAGGTAACAAAAGGGCTCCTTGCCTCCTCCTCCTCCAGCATGGATATGCAGAGGATGGGACGGGCTTCAACACTGAGCTCAACACGTGTAGTTGTTGTATAGAAAACTAAAAGGAACGAAGTGGAATGGCCTTTTATAGGCCTGTAGTCCCGGCTAGGCGCTTCCAACATTAAGCATTGCCCCACAAGTGTGGGCTCTCCGGATGGGCTACACCACAACAGTAAGCCCCATAAAATAAAAGGGGAGGAATGGCTTTCCAGCTGTTTGAATGAAAAAAATACCACTGTATGACTAATAATGACTAATAATAATGAACTGGTTCAGTTGGATTCTGTCAGTGATTTTGATTACCAGTGAAATGCACGAACAAAAAAATAAACAAAACATCAATATTCGCATTTCTTGCCTTTGAGTCAGGGTGATGTGAATTTTGAGCAGATGTTCAGACTATGGAGTTAACTCCTTTGGGAACGTTTGTACATAACTGACTAAGAAGACTCCCTCTGGTGGCAACAGTAATACACACACACACACACACACACACACACACACACACTATATATATAAGAAAAGGAACTTCACATTTATAAAATTCCCCAAACCTACTATGAAATTATAATTTCATAGTAGGTTTGGGGAATTTTATAAATGTGAAGTTCCTTTTTTTTTTTTCAACACCACTTAGGCTACTTGTTTACTTCAAATGTTATTTAACCAAATGCCTGCTTCTTTTTTTCAAACAAAATTCTACTTAGGTATGTATGGTTATATTATAATGTAATAAAAAATGATATTTTGACAAGGCCACTCCAGTCTTAGATTTTACCTTAGCTCATTTTTAATCACAACTAATCATGGTTAATCAGAGTAATTTATTTATTTATTTACTTAGTTTTGCTAGTCAAATTCCAAGAAACCCTTTTCTCTACTCTTTAAATTTTATGGACTTAGTATGTTTCTTTAAAGAACACATAAACCATCAATTCAGTATATTTCCAAGAAACTACATGAAAAATGGCTAACGTGTTGTAATAATGATGGCATAAACTAAAATTACAGACATGAGCTATCTGAGCACAGAGACTGTCGGGCTGTTGTTCACCACGAGAAACAGACAAAACCGCAGAGACCTTTGTTTCAAGACATCCCTGCATTGTGGTTTCAAGGCCTTTTCCTTCAAAACATGCCCATCAAAATTCCAGATGGATTTTAGAAATAATGAAAGTCAACATGCAGGCCCAGGGTGACATAAAAAAAGACATGTTTTTGATGTCTACCCTGTAAAAGATGGTCTTGTTTGTCTTCAAATGTACATAACTCATAGGCCTGGGTGGAGATGGTCCTGTTTAGTTTAATTAAAATGTTCAAAGGACCGATTCTTTTTTATTGAAGCAGGATCAAGACCAGGGACAGTGTGCGTCAGCATTATTTGTCACTCGCCATTGTCATCACAGACATGTCACACACATCCAAACTGGAGAACACATTCTTGTGCACACCAACACACACTACTTGTCCCTCTGTGTCCACGCAGTAAATCTGCATACAGACCCATAAATTAAACCATAGACACAAGCACTGCGGACACACACAGAGAATCTCTCACACACTGTAGCACTTGGGTGGTATGTGGAAGATCTTGTGACACACTGTTTATTTAACTTCAAAAAGCTGAGGCAGGGATGACAGCATTTAGGTCAGTGAGGACATATCAATCTGCGTAAGTCATACGCCACATCACTGCCTCTGCTTTATGCTGCATTTCAGGCCATTGTATTTGAAATATTTCCATTTGCAGCCTCTTGAAAGGCAGTCACTGTCTTTGCTCTGTAGTTACCATTTTCTCAGTCTGCTCTATTACTTTAATAAGTGCCAGCCAAACTTTGCCTAGATTGCAGCATTGTGTATCTGTTCCTTTTCATCTCCATGCTCTCTTCCCAAACTGTAGAGGGGGAAAATGTTGGGAAGAGGGAGGAAAAAAAAAAATCAGATCATATTTTGGCAAGCATGGGATGATATGTCGCACTGTCTTTTTGAATATTATTAAGTACTCTTGACCGACAACTAAATAAGAAAACCCACCGGTTGCCCATGTGTTTGCATGGGAGCTCGTTCAGCTGGAAACAGTGAGAAGGCTGACATACAGAGTGTGCCAAACCACGGAGTGGCGTCTGGGGCTGGGTCCACCACATCTACACTGGGCCCCAGGCAAGAGGGGGAAATGGCTATATTGTACTTGCAAAGTCCCCCTTTCAATCTCCATCAGACATCTCCCTCTAACCCTCTGTTCCTCTTAATTTTAACACTTCCTTCAATTAGCTGACCTCAGACTTACTTTGTGAATATGATGAGGATTTGCAGAAGTATGCTCGGAGTAATTGACCTGCATGTCAGATGTCCACTCATACATGTAACAATGAGGTCAAAGGTTAGACCAATCCCACCATTCCTCCTGTCCTGATTAATGGGTTTGACCTATTCATCTCTCCTGTTCAGCCAGAGCTGCAGGTAGGGAAACAGGGTGTGTCTGATTAATTCTTCACCATGCTCACTGATATATCAGTTCCTTAGAGGCTCATTTGTGTGCATATGTGTGCACACACAGATCCACCAGGCTGGGTTTGCATGAATCCCAGCCTGCTTCTTCCTGGATGATTAGCCCAGGCTGAAATGCTGCACCATGCCCTCTTGATGGAAGGCAGGTTTTTTGATGGCTGGTTCCTCTCCATAGTCTCCAATACCACTTGCTGAGATTGTATGAAGTTTGAACTGAAGCTCAAAGAGAGAGGAGTGTTTTTTCTCATGTTAAAACCTTCAAACACTAATTTGCAATGTTGCTATTTTAAATAGGGTTCATTTCTTAGCAAGGCCGCTAGCCAAACTGTCACGGGTGTTTTCCTGATCAGGCCAGGGCTCTTAGACAGTGCAGGGAGGCAGGATCAGTTTTCCCAAATCTGACAGTCTGGGACACTATGCCAAAGCTCTAGTCTATATTCAAGAACACACTCAGTAAAATGAATGAAATGACATAGAGGAAAGAAAAGAGTCCAGTTTCAACTTGGAGAGCTCTTAGAATGACTGAGATTAAGATTTGTTGCTACTGTTCCATGTGTCTAGACCTGGCTCATGAGTAAATGCGAGTGACTAGCTGAGTATGTATGTTTTCACAAAAGTAATATAATATACACTTGATAATTACTGCATGCAGTAGTTCAGCAGAAATACATTTTACTGGAACAAATCATAGTGCATTCTTCAAACAACATATGTCACACAAAAGACGGCATAATTCATGGTTCGTTTGTCTGACTTTTCGTTGTCTGCTCAAACACTTACTGATATTCCCGCTAATACTGCTAATGACCAAAAAGAACAATGAAGTAGCATCAGTAAAATATGTCTATCCTCTTCTTTCATCTATCTTCAGTATTCAAGATTTTAAATCTTTTAAATCATATGTTTTAATGACTCTCCAGAACCCTTCCCAAGTTAAAAATTCAACATTATATGTCATCCAGGGATCATAATATAATGAATGTGTGTGCCCACAGACTTAATATGTCAAACACAGTTTAACTCATGCACACACAATAATACACACAGCTACACACTAGAAGAAACCTCTAGAAGAAAACCAAATGCCCCCCTTTCACTCTTCAATAGTATTTGATTGGCCTGATTGCCCTGGACAAACATTTTGCGTTCAGGTGTTTGTATTAAATCAGATGGACAGGAGGCCTTTGTGCCACAGTCTGAACATGGGCTTCTCAGTTGGAATGAGGATGGTATGTCCACGAAGGGGCATATATATTTTTTTATTTGTTATTTATGTTTTTATTCCATCTTTATTTCACCAGATAAATATTACTGAGATTAAAATATCTTTTACAAGATACACCTTGCCAGGGCAGCAACACTGAAAAAGTTAAAATACAATACAATATAGACAAAACACAAAGAGCAAAATTTCACAAATTTAAGACAAACACAGGAACACTAGATTTCGTCACTTAAAAACAAATAAAAAACACCCTGATATGACAAAAAGTATATCAGCCTCATTTCAGCTTCCTTGGTCAGAGAGTAGAACCCTAGCATTTACACTCATAATAAAATCTGACAGACATGTGGCTTGTGTCTATAGCAAAGACCCCAGATATTGTGTGCAGTGGACCGAATACAAGCAATACTCTCTGTTGCCCTCTAATAAGCCTGTGGATTTGAGAAAAGGTCTGAGAACAGACAGAGTCCATGACAATTTGGCACTTCACATAGAATCTCATCTATAATATTAACATGACTTGTTCACTATGCCCAGAAGCAACAATTCAACTGCACAATTGCTGTTATATTTAAAAAACAACACTATAAAAAAATCATCAATAAAGCATAAATCAAATATAACAAGTTAGCTTGAGGTTTGCTTCAGGACTTCAGTGTTTGTAGTACTCCAACATTCTCTACAGTACTTTGAATAACCAGCTTACATAATTGATTCCAGTGCATACTGGTCCATTGGCTGAGAGCTATTAGTGAATGTTCTGAACATGTTTTGCCTCAGTAGGCAGGAATATGAATGAGATAACATTGCAAAAACTTCATTAGGTATTAACTTTCCTCCCCTTTTGGGTAAACTTTGCGGATACATCAAAAGCACACTTTCATGTTGGAGTTTACATACCAGTGAAATCTAAATGGAGTGCATTGACTTAAGGTGTGGTGCTATATTTGCATCTGTTATGGACGAGTACAAGTGCATGGACATGTGCACACACATACATACACACACACAAATGCAAACATCGATCTGAACAGCTGGGAGTGTTTGCGGTGTGAGCGGGTCTTTCGTTCTCCTCTCTGTCTCACACAATGACCCATGCACTGTCTGTGTTTGCACTTCTCCCAACTCAAACAGCATGCGTTTCCGTCCCATGGCCATTCAAGCACACTCTGAGGCTTGCTTTTGTAAAAGCTCACACAAACTGGGAAGGCTTGGCCTCAGGTCACACTAAGAAAACAAGGGCTAAGTTCATTGAGAAATCAAGCAGAATCTCAGAAATGTACCTGATACATTTCTCCCAGTGTTTTCTCCTCTGGCAAATGATAATGTTTTGGCATTCCAATCAGGGTCACAGATATATTAACCACACACTGTTTCAATGGCAGTCACAAAGACAAACGTGCTGTGGGGAAGAAGCTGGTACGCCAAGTTTACAAAGCCAGTGGAAGCTTGCTGTCCTCACTCAGTTACAGAGCAGTTCATAAAAATGTGGCTAACAATGAACTCCAGACTCTTTTTACAAAATGAACAAAATATATTTTCAAAAAAGCATTCTTTTATTGTCTTACATTACATCATACATTATTTGTACAATGAAATTATATTTAAGTCAAATTAGCTTTAAAAGGCCAAACTTGTTTTTTGTTTTTTCAGAATTTCATTATTCTACTGACAAACCCAGCATAAATCATTCTAGATGAGTGCATAAGCTAAGTGTCCTTTTTTAAACATTTCTGAAAGTGTTTGGCTATTCTCAAGCCACTCCATCTTTGCATATGTCTTTCTCCTCAATCCATCCCCGCTGTTTCTCTTCAGCACTGCATTTGGCAGACTGAGGTTTCTATACTGATGGCCTGATATGTTTGGATATAAGAATGTGGTTTTCCTTTTTTGGCGCTGTAAGAGGGTCTTTTCATATACTATCCCATACTATCCCAACACCAAACAGAGCATATGTAATATGTAAAGGCCATCTGTGGCATCCACTGTTCACTGATGGCTTGGCAGCTGTATAGTGAGAGAAAATAATACTGGTCTGATACACTGTGTGATATTTACTGTGTGCCTTTTCAGGTTTGTTGATGTGAAGTGATATTTAAGCTAGATTTCTGTTGATATAAGACAGCAATTAGCTTGACCAATCATCCTTAAAATTTCCTCTGTGGCGCATGCCAAGATTTCATGTTGTGCAGTGGTTATATTTCTTCCTGCAAGTTTAAAGTACATACAACAGCCAGTACATTTTGTTATTTTTTTCTGTTACAGTTACACAGTACAGCAGGTACAGCCAGCTATTTTCCTTACTTTTTAATTTGTTTCATTTAACCTTTTAATTAGAAATGGAAAGCCTCTGGAAGAAAAACAAATCAGTGAAAATGGTGTGAGCAAAAACAGCAACAAGAATTTAAAATAGTCAGCAAATCCAAACACATGCCCCATCACATAGGATTACACCACATCACTATATTGTCATACATCAAACATAATAACAATAATGAAAAGCTTTAAACCATCATCTGGTAACTTTACAAAGACAATAAAAGATAATCAGTTATGAAGTTTGAATGTAATAGTTTTTCTCATCAGATGAAGTTTGATCAGTTGTCATTGCCAAAGTAAGGAAGCAAAGAACTACAATCCCATGATAACATGTAATGTGACAGACCCATGTGACCACATGTCCATCTGCAGTAAAAATACTGATAAAAGTTATAAAATGTTGTATATGTGAACCACACTAGTCATACCCATCAAAATGCACAGCACCTTTCTTGTGTTGACTTTTTTATATAATAGATTTCTTTTTTAAAGTTTGCTATTGAATAATGTAAAATGTGGGGTGAACTTTTTTCATCTTCTGAATTATGAAAGAAAAGAAGTTTCAGAAACACAGAGTTAAACTAAATGGCATGTAATTCATATGTCATTTCATGATAACAGGCTGCACTGGTACACATTAGGTTGCTTTTGCATGAAAGCTGGATGTAGAGTATGTGCAAGACACAATAAAGTAGCATGTTGAGGCATGAGGCACTGGCCTCGAGTCAAGTCGGCATAACAGTATAGAGTAAGAAGTGGAATGAAGAAGGAAAAGGATGAGAATGAAGAATCTGTCATGAATTAGAGGATTATGTTTACGTCTACATTACATCTATACATTCTTCATTCTTCTTCTTTCTTAGGATGTTTTCCTTATTTGAAATACCACACAGAGCACACATTTAAAGCAATTTACTAAATTTCTTTCATTACAGACTGTTAATTTATTATCCCAGTTAAAGACTTCTAAAGCAACAAGAAGTTAGCAAAAATCATGTTCCAATCACAGGTAAATAATTTCTATCAATTCCTTCATAACAAGAAAACTTGATGCATCTCTGTGTTGTCTGTTACTTAAAGGAAACTCCAGTCTCAGGTGGGTTCAGAGCATTAAGAGCTTCTCTGGCATCCCCAGACTGGGCCTGGCATCAGACGTCTTGTCAAACACAGGTTCTCTTTGTTGTGTCAGCCATACACTGAACCTTGCAGGGGCCTCATATACACAAAGGAATGTTTGGATGGATCTGTTACACAGCCACACACACTGCTTGTTTGCCTGTTTGACTCCACAACAGTAATCTGACATCTAAATTGGGTCAAGGAAGTTCTTGTAGTTCCTAAAAGCTGGACGGTGGATAGAGAGGCAGCCAGGAGAAGAATTCTACAGAGAGAGAGAAATCATTCTGGGTCAGGAGGATCATACTCAGAAGTGCTTGAATTGTCAAGACCAATGAATGTCAAAGACATTGTCCTGGTGACACTGGTATAGGGACACTGACAGATTAGTGGCTTCCTTGGTTTGCATGTATTTCAAGGGTAAGCAGACCACACAGATTTTTTCCTTGAGAAAAAGCATATGAATGAATATATACATTATCTGAGGCTATTTTTCTACTTAATTTGTTGACTTCAATTTTATCTCTTTCCAAGTTGCTTTAAGGACATAAATCCCACACAATTTGCATATACTGTCAACACACACTCCATTTCAACTCTCACATTGGCCTCCAGTTAACCCTACACTTTTCTTCCTGTGTGTTTGTGTCTGCAAAAGCCCACTTTGTTGTGTCTGAGCAGTGAAGCATCACAGTGAGGAATGACTTCCTGTGAAAAAGTGACTGCTATTTCAACTCAAGAGCTGGGCTGCCTGCGGTTTGTCTGTCTGTGGGTCTGTGTGTCTGCCCTCAAGTTTCCCCTCGGCGCACAGAGGAAGAAGACATTTCCGCAGAGACAGAAGAGTGACAGCCAGTGTTGCTAAAGCCATAGCTCCCTGTCAGCATTCTCATCTCCGCTGGAACTACAAACAGAGAGGATATTGAGCCGCTTGAAAACAGGGGGGAAAGGACACTTTACAGTTCCACTAGACTTGGTCTATGGCTGCTCTGAGAGGTTCCTTCTTTCTTCTAACCTCCTCAGGTCCTCCTTCCATCTGTGAGAGTTTTTGGTGAAGATTACAACAGTAACAGAAGAGCAACCATCCTCCACACTGAGGCTAGAGCCATTACCTCAGCCTCTACAAGCATGACAATGATATTTTCAGTCTTAGCATAAACGCCTTTATAAACTATAGCTGCAGAGACATGAAAGGCTTTCCATTTGGTTTTATTTTGTTGCGGTACAACACTTTTTTTACTGCGTGCATTCCTTCAGAATTAACAGAAGGTCCTCTTTGTTTAGACCATCTTAGAACATTTAGGACATGCAAGAGCAAAAGTCATTATGATCCTTCGATGAGAGGCTGTCGTACTGTAACTGTGGAATGGTAATATAGTAGTGTGTTGATGTGGAAGATACAGAGATGACTCTAAAAATTCTCAGATCATACTGTAATTTGGAATTAGTCATTGAACAAAAGGGATTAAAGTGAATAGAATAGAGATTACTATTATTATTAGAGCCACAGCTACCCAGTTGCATTTTCTGGTCTCTGGATTCAGTTGTAACATAATCAAAAGTGACTTTAAGAAAACAGAGACCAAAATGTTCTTCCATTCCCAATATGCTGAGTATTCAGAGTATTTATTTTATTCTTCACAGAATTTATTTGTTTTTGGTCAAATCAGCCACCTCCGTATCTCCTGGAGCCAATATTACACCCAGGAGTGGTTGGTGTATGAGTGGATTAGAACTTTTCCATTGACCAGCGGTTTGCAGAGGTTATAATCTTGCACCCCAAAGACAGATTTCCCGTTAAGCCTAGGAAAGCTGTCTGACACTACTTACTGGAATCTACCAGAATTTGTAGAAAATGCCTGTTGGCAGAGACACAGATGCACATAAAGCTCACAGAAAGTGGCAGATAGCAAATGTGAACAATGCAATTCCTCCTATTATATCAATGGTGCACAAGGGCAATAAATTTGTCTTTCTTTTATCTACATTTAGCTTGAACAGAATAATGGCTCCCAAGCGTACACAGTGCTGGCGCCGCATACTGTCGGACAGATAAATCATTCATAACCAAGCGATTAAATATATTTGGGGATATATTGGTGGTTAATGGGTGGTTGGATCCTGGCACTCCTGTCTAAAATTCAGACTTGACCGTTGTCATCAGGAACCTATTCGAATGATGATGTGTTTGGGAATCCATGCCCATCTGTGTGTGGTATAATAAATTAGAGCAATATGTCAAGAATCAGTTCAGGACATTATAATCTACATACATGTGACATGTAAAAAAAACATTCTGTTAAAATACTGATCTTTGGGGTGTTATCTGCAAGACTCTCTCTAACAGGGTCATGTAGAGTGACAACGCTTTTCTGTTTTGACATTAAGAATACTGCAAAATAGTTCAGTATTCCTAAATATTATCAAGATTCTCAGTAAAGCTTTAAGTAATGCAAATTCTGATTCTCTACTGTCTACCTATGGTAGAATATCTATCGTTTAATACTTTTGTGAACATTATAAGCTGCCATTCAAAGACATGAAAAGCAAAGTAGCAGCTGAGCCTTTCCAGTAGGTGGAGACAATGTATTCAACACAAAATCCTGCAACATAAGCTGGTAGTGATTTGAAAGTCAGTCTACTTTCTACTTCTATTTAATTCCAGTTAACTATCAACTAAATGTACACACAGAGAAAACAGGAAGTAAAGAGTTATTTTTTTGATTGAGGAAAAGAGCAACAGTGATGGTGATGAGGTGATTTTTAACTCCCAGCTGTGAACACAAGCTGTTAGACAAAACAGAAAACAGACAGACAGGTTAGCTTGCTGATCACTGAGTTTTAATTTGAATTAAATCTTTTAGGAGTGTGGTTAAAGACAACTTGTCTCAACTGTAAAGTTTTGTGTACACCCAGCAGAGGGAGCTGTTGGACAAGCTTTGAGGCACCAGTGGGAAGGACGTTCTTAAGCAGCCCAAGTATAGAGCCACTGGATCCAGCCCACACGGATCAGAGGTCTTACTGCTCCCCAGTCCCTTCTCAATCTTAACTGCTGCCACCTCTTAATGTATGACTATGATAACAGACCATTCTAACACCGCAGGTGAGAGCATTGTGTCTCCAGGTAAATACTACATTTGTGTATCTGTTCATCACTAATCTGTGGGCTTATTTAAAATCTCTAAAGTTAAATCAAACTTGTAAATAACAAGGAATAATGAAAAGTGCAAGCTGTGCAAACAAGCATCCATGCAATGAAAGTTTATATCAGAAGATTTGCCATTAATCTATGAACCAATGGCAGAAATCCTCTTGTTGCTGGAATGAGTTTTTTTTAATTCTCTCTTTGTCTTGATCACATTTTTTCTCATTTTTACTTGACAAGGCTCAGAGAAAAGGCCTCTTTTACTCTTTTCTTCCCACTTTATTAGTCACCATGAACTAAAGTTGAGACAAATTGACCAGCTGGCTAATAGAGGCCTGATCCCTCCTTGCATGCTATTGCACACATGAATATCATTAATAACTTCATTAGCACTTCCTGACTATGGCCTACACCACTGTGGATTGGATTGCCAACTTGATTGTATATGTGTGCGTAAGTAACTGTAAGGGGTTGAAGGTGGGGGCTTGAATCTTGATTGCATACCACGTTCTAGATTCAGAGGAACACATCTCCTCCAATTCCAGCCTTGCTGTGTGATTGAAACAGTGTCTGGCTCGGACACCCCACACTCCCAGTCCCACTAGGCGTATCAATGTACAGTAACTGTACCCCTATTAAGACTCAAAAAGAGCTTGATCAAAGATAAACATTGTGGCCATTGCTCTGAGTCAAAGTGCATTTTACCGTTGGGTTCTGTTTTAGCATGTAGCACAAACCACTTAAAGATCAAATACTCTATTTAATAGATCAATCTCTGGTAGATCTTGGCTGTAATTAAGAGCTGAACCTGTCTCCTCTCATAGTGTGTGGACTGACATAAAAAATCTGGAATAGATATATATACATAGTACTATACACAACTTTCACAAACTGAATAACAATCACAAGTGCACTCAGTGACCTGATTATTCCCCTGTGAGGAAATGTCACTCATATCCATGAGTGCAGAGTCAAGATTTTAAATCTTGCAGAGCAGTATGGTTTCTATCAGCACCATGCATTTTAACTACAGCCCTTCTGTAACCATAATACTACTTAGGAAGTTTTGCTCTTGGAACTTTGCTTAAGCACTCCTCAACCATTATAGTCCTCTGTCATATTTCTTAATAGAAAAAAATTGAAATTAAATTATCTCCTTATTCCTAACAGTCTCATGATGAAATTAAAACCATCATTGAAAGGTATTGCTTGAGTAGCCGAAATCAGACCTAAATTGTTCTAAAAGTCTAAAAGCAAAGCTCTAAATTTAAAAGCATTTCAGCAACAATTTTGCAATTAATGGTATGCTTCTTCATTATAATAAACATGGGTACTGCTTACTTTGACTCTACCCCCCAGATACATGACACTCCTGCTTTACATACTCAGTAGTGCATTGAATTTACAGATGAAAATGTTCTCCCAACATATAGTTTTTACTCTTGTTTCACATTTGTTTAAAAAGGTAATGCTCAGCTTTGTAATGACATTATGTTTGATTTTCTTGATTTTTTCCTAGAAATTGGTCTATACTTTATATCCATTAATAACTTTAAAAATGAGTAATTTAATTACTCTAATTACTTATTAAAATAAGTTGTAGGAAAAAACAGAAAGATTGGCCAGGTCAATTTGAATGTATTCAGTAGGAACTAACAACTTATTGGCTCTGCTAATTGGATTTATTGACAGTATAGTTAAGGCTAGTCTTACTCATTAAGGCTTCAACATTATTCCCATATAAACTATTTTTTAAAAATACATTTTAGATGTTTTTTAATTGGTTTGACCATAATCATAGCAAATTTCCATCCATCCATCCATTTTCTGCTGCTTATCCAAGTCCAGGTCACAGTTCAAGTAGAGATGCCCAGACCTCCCCAGCCACCTCTTCCTGCAATCTGCCAGTCTCTACCTCCCTTCTTCCCTCACTCATGAACAAGACCTCTGGCTACTTGAACTCCTCCACAAGTTGGAGGTTGTTTTCTCCAAGTCCACACAACACATGTAAACTGGTTGGGCAAACTTGGCATATCCTTGAATGCTTGAATATCTTTCAGAGGATAAAGAGCTGGTCCAAGAGCTGGTCCCTTCCATAGACCTTCAGAGGGAGGCTGAGAAGTATGATCTGCGTGATATTGGAACATACACTTACCCCATCCCCCTTCTTGAGAAGAGGGATCACCACCCCAGTTTGCCAATCCAAGGGCATTGTTTCCAGGTTCCAAACAATGTTACAGAGCCCTGTCAACCTGTACAGCAACATTCAAAGCCTAAAGGAACTTGGGGTGAATTTCATCTACCCCAGGGGTCCAGCCACCAGGGAGTTTTTTAACTGCTTTAGTGACCTTGGGCAGGTCATCTCCCTTGTCTCCAGTTACTGCTTCCTCTATGGAAGGCATATCAGTGGGATTGAAGAAATCCTCAAAGTATTCCTATTCACCACCTGATTATATCTTCATTTACAGTCAGCAGCACTCCATCCCCAACACATACAGTGTGTGTAGGAAGCTGCTTTCTTTTCCTGAGTCACCTGTTGGTTTTCCAGAACTACCTTGAGGCAGACTGAAAGTCTTGTTCCATGGCCTGACTTAACTCGTCCACTCCTGCATTTTGGTTCCAAAGCTGTGCCCTGCTGTGGATGTTGGAAATGTCAGCTACGTCCCAAGTCCCACAAGGCAACCAAACTCAACAGGACTCTTTCTTCAGCTTGATGGTTCACTTCACCTCTGATGTCCACCATTTGGTCTTGGGATTCCTACCACAACGGACATTAACCACCTTAGTAGTGCAACTGCCTCAGCAATGGAGTTGAAGGATATGGTCCACTCAGACTCAGTGACCCCAGCCTCCCTTAGTATGCTGTTGAAGTTCTTACAGAGATGGGAGATGAAGATTTCTGGGCACTCTGAGAGGTGTAAACAACAATCAGAACACATTTCCCAGCCCGAAGGCACAAGGAAGCAACCCTTTTGTCCACTGGGAAAAAACCCAATGTACAGAGTCTGAGCCAGGGGGATACAAGTATACAAACCCCTGCTCAGCGCCGCTCACAGTGGGCAACTCCAGAGTGGAACAAGAGCACTCAGAGAGTGCAATTCCCCGCGAAGGGCAAGGGCTACACTAAAACTTAGATGTTTGATGATGTTTTTATTACAACATGCTGACATCAGCCTGTTTTTATTACAATATGATGATGTCAGCCTGTTTTTTATTAAACATGGTAATTTCAATGGCGTCATTGTGACGTCGTATGGCATTGTATTGAAAAAATAAGAAGTGTTGTACAGCTCTCTCCGTGCTCCATTTATATGGTTTTTTGAAAAATTTTTTCATGGTCAACTTTGACCTTGGGCGCTAACAATGAAGGTCAAGGTCAAATGCTTAGCCAACCTAGGTACTCATGTCCCCCAAGGCCTAGTATATTGTTGTGATATCATGTTTCTACTGATTTTCACATTTGGTGTGACCTTGACCTTGACCTTGACCTGATTTTCACCAAAATTAAATCAGCTCAAGCTGTTATTGGTATCTACCATCACAAAATTTGAAAATTATAACTGTGCTCAATTTTAGTTATACCTCCAAATAAGATAATTGTGTTAGACTGTTGGCCTGTTTGCAATACATTTCACTGAGCACATTATTCACTTGTCTGAGCAAAAACTCTCTGGAAGGTCTGCAGGTTGTTCAGAACGCAGCAGCTAGGCTTCTGACTAAATCTTGTAAATGTCACACCGTTGGTGATCCAGCTTCATTGGCTCCCTATTGAATTCAGAGTCCATTTTAAGATTCTGGTTCTGACTTTTAGAACTCTTCATGGACAAGCACCAACTTGCATCATTGAACTTTTACAGCCCTATGTCCCCAGCAGGTCCCTGAGGTCTTGTGATCAGGGCCTACTTGTAGTACATATAAGAACTAAAGGAGACAGAGCTTTTGCCACAGTGGTCCCCAGACTCTGGAACTCTCTCCCTCTGAGCTTGAGATCTGTGGACTCAGTTGTCTCTTTCAAAAAACAACTAAAAATTCATCTTTTTAGACTTGTGTTTGGTTAACTTTTTTCTTTTGTTGTTTGTTTTTGTTTGTTTGGGTTTTTTTAATGCTCTGCTATTTCATTGTGAAGGACTTTGTGATCTTTGTCTCGAAAGGTGCTATATAAATAAAATTTTACTTACTTACTTACTTACTTATTCTGTTTCATGCACATTTGTAATTATATCGAATCTGCAAAAATAAAGCCCAAAACTACAAAGCATAAACCCAAGGTTGTGGAAAACTGGAACTCCCCTTTAACGTAAATGCTTATATTACATTGTATTGTACACTCTCTTTTTTTTATTTAAAAAAACTTACTCCTTCTGCTTTTTCTGTATATGTCATCAGATCCTGGTGATTCTGATGCAAGTGACAAGAAAATATACTGTTACTAATTAGATTATGTTTTGTTCAAATGCTTCAAAGATTTCAAGAAAGATAAAAATCAAGCTCCAGTGACCCAGTAAATTATACTCACTGAGTGTGCACCAAATTTTCTATCCATATACAATCAATCTTGCTGCGTCTAGACCCATTTGCACCTTTTAACAGAGCAGACCCCGGAGCTATAAACTGCTCGACTATGACACCCACTGCATGTGTAAACTCCACTGCTCAAGTTCCTTTCTAATCATACGGGTCAGATAAAAGTTCAGTGAGTAATATTCACATGTGTGCCAGTTTAAGCTGATCTCCTTCCTTTGCTGTTTAGTCACTGCACAGGGTTAAAACATACCCTTTGGCCACACTTTTCACCATGTCAAATGCTGCACTTTACACAGCAAAAAGTGAATACAGATGCTTTTTAAACATTTAAATGAGAACAAGAGCCAAAACATTACATAAAGGCTCAATGGACTACTTTTGATATATTGTGCCTTTTTCTCCTTACTTTCAGTTAAGCAATAGTTTTTCTTGTTGATGATTCTTTCACTTGAGCCACCATTGCTGTTCCAAAGTCATTTCCTGCTTACCGTGCCCCTTCTAGCTCTGTCACTGGGGGAGACAGGTCTCTGTCATTGATACATGGACAGTCTCTGTAAAGTAAGTCTATGGGGATGCCATTGCAAAGTGACACCAGGAGGCCCAGTGTGCTGATTCAGCCGGTGCAGAGAAGGAGGGGTGAAGAGGAATAAAGACTGACGCAGGGAGGAACATAACCATCTCCGTACAGCAAGTGAAATATCTCAAGCTGAGCTCTGTGCCAGAGATGACACTTTGTCTGAACAAGATTGTGACCATTTAAATACAAAAATAAAATGGATGTTCACAAAAAAGGAAGCTTAATCTCATCTGGTGATAAGGTGTTTACAGTAAAAAATACACTGCAAATGATTCTATAAATAGCCTTCTTGTGAATGAGTCCTATTTTCCTTTCCACACATATGTGCATTTATTATCATTTTGCAGTTCTTAAAGATCCTTGACCTTGCCTGACCCCCGAGCATTCCATCACAAAGGAAGCGATTGTTTCGGCCTTGCGCAAGGACAATGTGTGTTTGTCATCTCTGGATGGAGTGTGTATGTGTGTCTGTGTGTGCATATGTGTGTGTGTGTGGGGGGGGGCTCTATTATGGGCAGGGAGATGAGGGGAGTAAGAGTGCAAGAGATATATAGTATTGTATTCTGCAGTGAGCGTTGATTGCTCCCTGTAAGTTCTTTGAGGTCACTTACTGTAAAGGAAAGTATGTTGTCCAGTGATAAATCCACAAGTCTAACTAAGCCTCAGTAAAGTCTTTCCTGTTGTTTTTGCTCTCTCTTTTTTAAGAGCATTGGCATGTAATGAAGAATTTTGTATTTCATTGACTTTGCAAATATAACATCCTCCTACCTTTGAGTTATGGTAATACATGCCCACGAAACAGATTTTACAAGTGAGGTGCAGTCAGCATTGGATCATACTAGTGGTTTGAAGTGTGAGGCCAACATGATCATTTCATAAACAGAAAAGCAGCATTTGTCAAGGCTGCTTCTGACAGCTCATTACAACATGTGATGAATAACATATGCTGTGATGAATAACAGAACTGCAGCATGGTTGTGGAGATGGCCCGACAGACAATCTACAACAGCAAAGAGGGATAAAACCCTCAAATAGAGACCCTCCAAGTGCATTGAAAGGGATTAGATGCAGTAATGCCCTGATAAACACACAACAATAAATGAACTGGATGTCACATGCAAAAATCTCTTGTGACTGTGTGTGTTCACACAAGTGTCACACATAGACTATAGAATGAATGCAAAACACATGTGCATGTGATTGTATGTATATAACAAAAAAACAAATTTCCTGCTGTATTTTGATATTTGAATCTTAAGCCAACTGTTTTTCATTTGCACTGACTAGGGTGAGTGAGTTCATGGAGTCTCATGACCGAAAATAGAGAGCTCAACTGAATGTGTTATCAAGGCCTGCCCCACATCTTGTTAAGGCACGTCTGCCAGCCCATCTAAGCCTATCACTGTGCAACAAACAAGACTCACATACACACACCCACAAAAGCATTTGGTAGCATAGGTACTCATCCCTTCAGACTTGTCCTTAAAAGCAGGTCACAGGTAAACTGAGGGGAATCCCATACCCTGTTCATGTCACGGCATTTCTGGCCCTGTGTCAGTGTCAGGTTGACTTCTTGCAGAAAACAGCATATGGACCAGCTTTTGTCAACAATAGCAGGGTGGAGTGCTAGACCTGAAGTACCACGGAAGCCCACGTGATCGCTTTACCTGAGATGAACCTTTTCCACATGACTATGACTCACATAGATTTTGCTGGGGGGGTTTTTTCATGCTTCCTATAAGAATGTAACATGACCTTCTTCTGTGCATTAAACTAAACCACAGGCTAACTGGTTTGCACTAGAACTTGTAAAAATGTATATCAGTTGTGAGGTATTTTAAATAGTCTTGACTAAATTTGTGTTATTATGATTGTCTTGTTATCTGCATTGGTACAGCAAATACATCCGGTGCTTGGTTGTGTATTACAGTGATAATACTTTAGATCCTAGAAACTCAAATTAATCTTCTCAAGCTGATGAACAAGAGAGAGGAATAAGTGGCAAGGTGGCAGTTTCATGATTGGATTAAATAACATTCACCAAGACTTATGGATCTCTATCATATTTTTTATGTACTGAAAGACCCTATTTCTAATTTGACAGTTTCTTGGCAGTCTGTTGTAAGTGACATTTAGCAGTGGAGTTATTAGCTTGAGCTATACGGTATATATAGTGTTACTTTACAAACACTGCTCTTAATTTAACAGAGACTCAGTTTCATTTGAACATGTAAGCTACACAAAACTAGATGTGCTTGATGAAATATACATGATTAAAATGGTTGTCTTTTGGACTTCTAAGAAAATTGTCTCCTGGAGGGTTTCTACAGAATATTAAGATTTTAACAAATATCAGCTAAAGATAATAAGAGGGACATATAATACTTTTACTACCTGGTTAATCAGGAAATTGCCTACAATTTGACATTGACATCGGAGGCAAAATTACATTTTTTCCAGTAAATAAGTAGACAGCAGCTCTGATCCATGCTTTATGCTACTAATGGGTAAACAATTAAAGTCTCTGCTCTGTATTTGCAAATGTATTTCATCATGTGAACTTTCTAACTGGTCTTTCAAAACATCTTTCAGTCAAAGTAATTAACAGGTTTCTTCTTATGTAATTTGAGAGCTACTATAAACGATTAGAGTAGAGTGCTGAAAACTGTAAACCATGAATGTTATGCATGCATGTTATAAGACGTTACCTTACAGAATCTCAGGTAAATGCTGCAAAATAACTTGTAACATGAGCTATATTAGCTCAGACTGGTAGGCTTGTTGTGCTAGTTCTCCTTGTTACTAGTTATAACCAGTTAGGTTTCTTTGTTATGCTATTTTTCTTCAGACCAGGTAGCTACTTCTTGACAATACGGCTAACCACTGAGCCATTATACTGCCTATTTTTGTTATTGTTAATTAGAAGAACACACCAGTGAGCAAATAGTAGGACCAATATGAACTACTGCACTGTTCAAAAGTCATGAGTCACCCAAGTTTGTACAATTGTAATGAGCTTGAATGTCAATATTTGGTATGACCACCTTTATTCTTCAAAACAGACTGAACTGTCTTAGGCAAACTTTCTTGTAATTATTATTTCTTGTAATAAGTATTCTTCAGGAATAGTTCTGTCCAGTTCATTTCAGTTCTTGTGTAATTTGGCATTCCTCTGAATGAATGGTTTCTTGACAGCCACTATTTGATTGAGACCATTTCTGATGAGGCTTTAGTGAACAGTAGATAGCTCAATTGAAGGGCCAGATGCTTCTCTGGTACAGAGATTTCAGATACTGTTCATCTGCTGTAGATAGTCTGTTAGGCCTGCCACTTCTTCTTTTGTCCTCACTTGTCTAGTTTCCTCAAATTTTTTAAGGACACACTGCACACCATGCTGGGATATGCCAAGTTTTCAGCTAACAGCTTTTTGGGAATCGTCTTGTTGGTGCAAAAATACTATTTTATGCCTGTCAAAATGTGTTATTGTTGCCATTTTTCATAGATTCAACTAAAGAAATGGGAACAAATTATATATTTTCGCAACAGGCTGCTAGTAACAAAGCGCCTAAAGATAGATTATAAACATGGTTCTTTGTTATGTGTAGAAACAAAGCTGGTTCATCTCTTGAGTGAGGTGCCTTTTTATGCTTGAATGATTCATAGGTCAGTGTTATGTGGCTTCTGAAAATGGTCAGGTACAAAGCCTCGACTGAAAAGGAATGAAAAAGCAGCCAATGTCCGAAGAAAAACTCTGAAAGACCTTCAGAAAGACTGTCTCCTTGGAAGCAAAATTTAAAGAAAGGAAGGATGACTGAAGACTTTTGGACAGTATTGTATACTATAAACTAGTAAGTGTTTCAGCATTTTTTTAAATAGGGATTTTCCACTTATGTTTAAAAAAATCCTGTCCACATCAGCACTTTTTTGCAAAATATCTCATTCAACATGAAACAATGTCAAGCGCTGTTAAGAGCATGCCAAAGCAACAGGTGGCAATATACAGTGGGGGAAATAATTATTTGACCCCCTGCTGAATTTGTAAGTTTGCTCACTTACAAAGAAATGAACAGTCTCTAATTTTTATTGTAGTTTCATTTTAATGGAGAGAGACAGAATATCAACCAAAAATACAGAAAAAACACATTACGTAAAAGTCATAAATTGATTTGCATGTCATTGAGTGAAATAAGTATTTGATCCCCAAGCAAAACATGAATTAGTACTTGGTGGAGAAACCCTTGTTGGCAAGCACAGTGGTAAGACATTTCTTGTAGTTGGTCACCAGGTTTGCACACATCTCAGGAGAGATTTTGGCCCACTGTTCTTTACAGAAACTCTCTAAATCCTTTACGCTTCTTGGCTGCTGCTTGGTAACTCAAAGCTTCGCCTTCCTCCAAAGATTTTCTATAGGACTGAGATGTGGAGACTGGCTAGGCCACTCCATGACCTTAATGTGCTTCTTCTTTAGACACTCATTTGTTGCCTTGGTTTTGGGTTATTGTAAGTTATTGTGCTGGAAGACCCATCCACGACCCATCTTCAGTGTTCTGGCTGAGTGAAGGAAGTTCTCGTCCAAGATTTTACGGTACATGGCTCAATCCATTGGCCCCTCAATGAGGTGAAGTCATCCTGTACCCTTAGCAGAAAAACAGCCCCAAAGCATAATGTTTCCACCTCCATGCTTGACTGTGGGGATGGTGTTCTTTGGGTCATACTC
>VUQS01075296.1:0-10210 GCA_015108495.1 Heterochromis multidens
TACGTCCTGAGATTTGATTTTCCAGGTGTCATCCACGTACCTGAACCAATGACTCGGTGGTGTTCCAGAATAGGATAACAAAGCCCTCTTTTCCACTTCCTCCATATACAAATTGTATTCACTATTCACACCTACAGGCCAGTGGCCACTCCTTCAGTGATGAGGACGTACACATCCTGGACAGGGAGGAACGCTGGTTTGAACGGGGAGTCAAGGAGGCCATTTACGTGAAAAGGGAAAGACCATCTCTGAACCGAGGAGGGGGCCTAAGGGTACATCTGTCACCATCTTACAATGCTGTGATTGCAGCCATTCCCCAATCTCTGTGAATGGTACTCATGGCCATTGATCAATGGTCATGACAATTTGCATATTATTGATCATGAAACTGACCAAATGGCCCATTGTTAGTCAGTGGTGCTGGTTTTGGTCATTATGCAATGTACTGTTTATAAGGCTGGGGAAGCCTGCAGTCAGCTGAGACTGAAGAAGTTACCAGAAGGTGATGAAACGTTTCTCCCACTAAAAAAACGCTACGTCCAGATGAACAGATTCAACTTTTTGGGCCTCTCTGTATGTGTGTATCTGTGTATGAGAAGTTCAGGTCAGGATCAGGCCATGAGAGAACCAGGAACCAAGATAGAAAACTTATAGTACACGTACTAACACAACTCCACTGGTATTAGATTATTCTGACTTCAGGTTACTAGATGGTAACTCTTTCTCCTGTAGGTGGATTCATCTTTGTCAGAGAGGGTGGTGTTATCAGCAAAAAGCAGAAACGTAGTAGATTGATGCAGGTGTTGGTATAGTGGGAGAAAGAAGATAGTCTGGTGAATAACCAGTGCTAACAGTCCAGGAGACAGGAACACGATTTTTCCAGCTTCACCTTGTCCTTCCTGTAAGACAGGAAGTCTGGTCTGTGATCCACCTGCAGGTGGAGTCAGGCTCATTTAGCTAGGAGAGCTTGTCCTGCAGCAGACCAGGATGATGATGGTGTTAATGGTTGAGCTAAAATCCACTAATTGCATCCTGTTGTTGGTTCCTACAGAGTTCAGGTGTTGAGGGATGAAGTGCAGAGCCATGTTTAAGGCATCATCTGCAGACCTGCTGCCTCTGCAGGTGAAATGCAGATACTGCAGGAGGATGTCTGTGATGATCAAAGGTGACACAGCACCAGAACGTCACATCATTTCATAACCACAGCTGTCTGGGTGGTGGGTCTGTAGGCATTAGTTCATGTAGTTCTTCTTGGGTTTTTGGAGATGTGGATGATAGTGGAAGTCTGTTTGTCTGAAATGAGACTCATGGTTTGACTCTGTCACATGACTTGTTTTCTCCTTTGAGAAAAAAAATGTGGTTCATAAGGAGAAACTTATACAGTATATTGAATAGTTTGGTGTAATGATGGCGCCCTCTCTCTGTAATCTGTCAGAATGCAGTTGTTTCTCTGCACAGAAATGTAATCAAATAGTAGTTATTGATCCTGAGGCTCCAGAGTAAATGGTAAATGGACTGGTTCTTATGTGCTTTTCTACTCTACTGGGGCACTCAAAGCGCTTTATACAAAAGAGAAAATGTTTTTTACTGTTTGGATCTTGATCACGTTTCATTCCAGGTCTGTGGCTCAGGCTCTGAAGAAAGGGAAGCCAGTCCAACCTGAACATTATTCAGACTGCACCCTTTACTTCAGTGACATTGTTGGATTTACAACTATCTCCGCTCTCAGTGAGCCCATCGAGGTACAAACTGTTTGAATGTCTTTTTGTGTTATTCATTCTTCACTGTTTAACTAAAATTGTGTGTATGTGCAGGTGGTCGACCTGCTGAATGACCTCTACACCATGTTTGATGCCATCATTGCTCTCCATGATGTCTACAAGGTAACACATTTCCATTTCAGACACGTCTGTCTGACCTGAAACAGTTTTCTAAAGAGGTTTCTTTCTTTTTTATTTCACTGACCCTCCTGATTCTCTGAATAAAAAAATATCAGGTTTGTTTCTGTTTTGTTTACAGGTGGAAACTATTGGAGACGCCTACATGGTGGCTTCAGGTGTTCCCAACAGAAATGGGAATCGGCACGCAGCTGAAGTGGCCAACATGTCTCTGGACATCCTGCACTCAATAGGAGCCTTTAAGATCAAACACATGCCTGAGATTAAAGTCAAAATACGCATCGGACTGCACTCAGGTACACCTGCCCCCCAGATTATCTACTCATTCACTACCAGGACATCAGGAGAGGGTTTATTTATCAGTCTCATTAATATTTGGAGCAGGATTTGAATGTGTAAATGTGCAAGTGGCCTCATTCAAAGAATCCAAAGTTTTTTCGATGTGTCTCAGGTATAAGCCACTCTTATAGTAGACACATATGGATAAGGTAGGTTAGTGAAGGTCGACTTCTTTGCCCAGCTAGACAGAAAGCTTTACAAATAACTGGAATAGTGAGTAGAAATGTCTGTTGAGAGAAGTGTTTTGGGGGATCTCAGGGCTGACTGAAGGCCATCATACTCAGTGGAATGAAATAAGCTGGTGCTCAGACCACAGGGGTGCCAAAAATATTGGAACTGGTCAGATTGGGTGGACGTTCTGGGCAGGTCACTGCTGCCTGAAAGTAGTTTTGTTCCCAGCCAGTTTGAATGTAATCCTACATCTCTAAATAGCTTCCTGAGGTCCCAGAAGACGGCGTTATTGATAACACAGGAAATGTCGGGTAAAGGTCTGTCCCTTCCTGTCTTCAGGTCCGGTGGTAGCAGGTGTGGTTGGACTCAAGATGCCCAGGTACTGTCTGTTTGGAGATACGGTGACCACGGCCTCACTCATGGAGTCCTCCGGGCTGCGTATGTAAAATCATTGCTCAATGATTTGATCACTGAAAAATCATTCTGACTTCAGTATCTTTCTTCTGTTTGTATTTAAGTGATGTCAGAATCAATAATTTATTCTTGAGTTATAGTGTGATGCTGTGTTTGTGGTCTGCAGCTTACAGGATCCACATCAGTCTGAGTACAGTCAAAGTCCTGACCAGTCTCAAAGTGGGATACCACATAGACACCAGGAAGGCACAGGTATGCTCACCTGAGCAGACCTAAAGCAAATCCACACCTTCATTACATGAAAATCAGCTTTTATACTTAAATTACACAACAACTGTCAACACTGTTAATAAACAAACTATGAAACACAAACACACAAAATTTAATCAGAGAAAAACCTCCAGAACAAACTGTAGACTAAAAATAAATAAATCCTCTGGTTTTATGATGTTTTAGAAAACTTTATCCCAATAATCAGAAGTTATTACACTCAAACTCAGATCTACACTGTTCTAGTCCAGACTGATCCATTCTGAACCACACTGATCAAGTCTGGTCCAGTTCCAGAATAACCTGATCCAGAATGATCCGGTCTGACCTGGTCCAGACCTGGTCTAGACCTGGTCTGGTCTGATGTGAGTCATCGTGGGACTGGGTTGATGTTTGGATGCTTGTGTTGCAGGTGAAAGGCACAGAGGACACGTACTGGCTGATGGGTCGCGATGGTTTTGATAAACCTCTTCCGGTTCCTCCAGACCTCGCCGGAGGGTAAAAACACACAGTGATCATTACCATCATCAATCATTACCAATTATCAATAAAGTAATCATTAAAATGAGACTCTGTAGGGAGATGACCCACAGGAGGACCCTGGTAGTAAATCTGTATGATCATTTAAATCAGACAGAGAGCATTTATGAGGTCACAGAGGAAAACAGAAACTCTGCTCGCCTCTTACATCAATACCAGAACCACAGGAGGTCGCTGCAGAGGAGATATTTTTTCTATTGGCAGAAGACTTTTCATATCAGATTTATTTCAGTCTGGAGGCTGAATCAGCATCATTTCAGCTACAGTTTATAATCCAGGAACATTTCTAACAAGATTTTTAGCTCATCCAGCTGAAGGAAAACAAAGAAAGAAGTTCATGAAACGCTAAATATTAGTTTAAAATTCTGCTTTGCCTCACATGTTGCACACCACTTCTATCCTGTTAGATGCTGATAGTCACGATCTTACTGCTCATGACTGTGGAGGGAGTGGCCTTATTGGTTGACTCCACCTGTCTCTCTCTCCACCTGTCTGTGTGTCTTCACCTGTCTGTCTCTCTCAGGGCAAGTAACCATGGAATCAGTCTAGATGAGATTCCAGTCGACAGACGACAAAAGTTTTTGGACCGACAGAAGAAGATGAAGAAGTGATGGCAATGAAACACACGCACACTCACACACACGCACACACACACACACACACGCACACACATGCGCGCGCACACACACACACACACACGCACGCACACACTGTCATCAGCTGGTGAGATACTGTCAGCCAATAAAGACTGAGTGGATGGAGGGATGAGGGCCTGAGTGAATTGATGAGTTACAGGTGATATTTTTCTGGCTCTGCAGTCACATGATCTTGTTTGTTGAGCTGAAGCTGATCACTTTGTGATGATCAATAATCAGTTCTTGTTAGGAGGTTTTTCTTCCACACACATATGTACATTACCTGCATGCACACATATTCACACACATGTACTCACACTCAGTGTCTGGGAGATGCATCTGGTTTCTGTACTTTCTAGGGTAACATATACATTCCTGCACAGTCACAGGCATCTGGAGCCATGTAGGGATGTAACTAGGGACCCCTGGGGGGAGCTTTGGGTGCCAGGATGTCTGGATATAGCATATACAAAGGGACCTCTATGCAGCACGGCCCCTTAAATGGGAAACAGATGTTGAGATCTATGTACTATATACTGTAGTTAGAAGAGTTGTTGTCATTCCTCTTGGCGCATGTGAAGGGGAATCCGCCGCCGCATGTAAAAATAAAGTTTCTCAAACGGAGTTTGGAGTCCATCTCTTCATAAGAATAACTTTATTGATCCCAGAGGGAAATTCATTATCATTATTATTATTATTGTTAATTGTCTCAACATCAACAGAAAGCACACATCATTTCAAGTGGCGTCACTGAACAGGATCAGTGTGATTTTAAAAGGTAAGCAGAATTTACTATTTGCTTTGCTTATGGTTCCTCTGCTTACCTGGTGGACACACTGGGAAGAGCTTTAAAATGTGATGATGTGTTGTGCTTATATTTGCTATGACCTGATTGGCTTTGAGACCTGTTGGTTTCCAAATTATTAATTGAAAGTTGCTCTGACGGGATTGTGGTTGCTGCATATCAAAATTGCCTGCCTTAACAGTAGGCCAACTACAGTATTGTTTAGGGGTTGTTCCTAAGGGTGTGAATGTGTGTGACAAAACTCAAATTGGTAAACAAAAATTATAAAGACAAAAAATAGGAAAAGATAGCGGCATCAGAAGGACGGCCTCCGGCTGCGCAGCCGTGTTGAGTCAGTGCACAATAAAGGTGGCGTTGGACTATGAGAGATATGGAAAGATGTGTAATGGAATGAAATTAAAAAAATAAATAAAAAAGACAAAAAATAGAATAGTGGTGCCAATATGGAGCCGCCGGGTGCACAACTGTGATATGGTTGGTTCACAAAGGGTGAAGCTGGACCAAGATTATATGGAAATGAGGTCAGCCGCGAGACTTGCAGAGTAGACTGGTATGTGAAGAGTCAGTTCACTGATGGAAAGTGAAGTTAGACTCTTGTTGTGTTGTTGTGTGGTTGTTGTTTGATTGTGGTTCTGGTGGTGATTATTGAGATATTTGATAGAAATATTCATATAATAAAAGGGCACGTGAGTCTCGATCGATCGAGCAGGTGTTGAGGTGCAGCAACGTAATAATCCTGTTCATGATATGCAAATTAATTGATTAAAAGACGTGATATAAGTGAATAAGAGACAATTGAAACAACTTGAGATGGGTGTTTGAGATACTTTTGTGTACTTTTCTTGTAACCTTTATGTTTACCTGTAAATAACATATCAACATATCATGGGGTCGGATGGGGGTGTGTTAATAAGAAATAAAACAGAACATGATTTGCCGAGGAAAGAAAGGAAAGGGATGAAGGAATTATTAAAATGAACCCTCATTTAAAGAATATTCCAAATAAACCTATAAATCAGATGATGCCTAGAGAATGGATTCAATCAAAATTAGACTTTTATTATGTAGAACCATTTCTAACAGTCACAAGATATACTTAAAGAGTTAACTGCCAGAGCAAATAACTAATCCAAGAATGATATTGAACCTTGCACCTCTTCGTATCCTTATGAATCGGATGATGAAATGAATGCTTGGATGTTCTTGGAGTTGGGTGAGAGATTCCAATATAAAATAAAGCCTAAAATTGTTTCCACCGTTATTTTTTCAGAAATGAATAAATAGAGGTATGCAGGTTTTACAGTGGCCAGAACAGTGTGTCCAACAATGGACTAACAATAAAAAAAAAAAAGGGGGGGTTTTGAAAATAAAGATAGAAAATAAGGCACAGGGGTCAGTGAAATGGATTGTGTCAAAGATTGTATGGCCAGTGAATTTAAGAGAATCCTAGCCATAATTAAAAAGGGACAGGAAGTTTACATAAATGAATTATCTAAAGGACCAGTAGATAGTTTTAAAATAATAATAAAGAATTATGAGAAAGAAGCAAAGGGAGACTTAAATTTTAACAGAAAATTTGACAGCAAAAGTATCAGGGCTATAATAGATGATAAAGGTACTAATAAATTCCACTTCACACAGGATTTAAGGAGAGTTAATGAAGCTGTTTTTCCCCATAGCTCCAAATTGTGCCTGATATCAATTCCATTCTAGCAGCGCTTCCCACCGTCTCAATCTTTTATACTGTAGTGGATTCAATCGCTGTTTATTCAGCTGCAGTAATGCGCACCTGTCTCAGCTGGTCTTACCAGGCTCATCAACGCTTTTACAGTACGTGGATGACATTCTGGTGGAATCCGGCTACTTGAAAGATTCCCTTGCTTTGCTGACACACCTCGCTAAAGGGGGACACAGAGCTTCGCTAGCTAAGCTACAATTTTGCCAGCCAGCAGTGAATTATTTGGGATATGTTGTGGAAGATGGATGTCGTCACCTGTTGCCTGAGCAAGTGCAGGCAACAAAGGACATTAAGAGGCCACGCACCAAGATTGAGCTTCTGTCATTTCTGGGGCTCGTGAACAATTGCTATTCATGGTGGGCAGATTATGCCATTTAAGACTCTGAGCTGTGGGAAGCCACACTTAAAGACGTTCCTGACAGCATTCAATGGATTGAGGAGCTGAAACACACTTCCCACCATATCAAATACCTTTTCTGGGACTATCTGACTATAGGCGGAAAACAGTGAAGTCGACTCTGCTGTCTTAGCACAGACGCATGGGGACAGGGTGAGACCAGTAGCGTATTACTTTAAAGTTTTATTGTTGATTGTGAAAGGCATGGTTCCTTGCTTAAGGGCGGGAGCGGCTGCTATTATGGTGGAAAAGATACAAGGCATAGTTTTAGGTCATCCATTAACATTATATACAACACAGGCTGTGAATATTATTTTATATAACATGACTACACAGCATAGGACAAGTTAGAGACGCACTAATTATGAACATTTATTAACAGAAACACAAAATCTTACAATTTCTGTAGCACCTGATGCCAAACATGCTTTACATTTAAAATCCTTGTTGCATGGCTGGTAGACAATTAAATTGGATATATGTATTACCTTTGACCCTGTTGGCAATGAGAGTAATGCAAATAAGACTAAGGCTTGTCACCGCATGAAATACTAATGGCACAACCTTTTCCTCTTGGTATTAAGGTGCTTGAGACGCCGTCTCTGGACCTAACTCAATTACAAGAAGCCCAACAAAATTATATTAAACAGTTGTTTCTTTTGTTTGTGAGTATTCCCAACAGGTGTGAGATCACATCCTTTTCTGCCGGGTGATTATGTCTTGATTCGCAGTTTGAAACCGACAGAGGGGAAACCACGGTACGGCCCGCCGGCGAAGGTGCTCCTGGTGATGCGCACAGCGGTGAAAATCAAGGGACAGCCACAATGGATCCACGCAGCCAGAGTCAAAAGTGTGCCAGAACAACCGACAGCGACGGCGACGGCGGAGACTTCAGCGGAGTCGGGAACCGAGAGGCTTATGGAACAGCGAGGAGAAGAGTTGCGAAACAGGAGTGCAGCAAGCCAGTAATACATGAATTGGGGAAAGGCGCTACGCCACAGTCATCTTATCATTGTATTGCTTGTCACTGTATAGTGTGCCCTAATATCTGGCATGCTAGATAACCACGTGATTGACAGTGACCTGCTGGAGGCTAAACAGGCTGGAGGAGACACCAGCTGGCTGCGACTGACAGACACAGAGTGTATGTCGTGTCTGCAGGAGAGTGAAGGGGGGAGACTGCAGCCCAGAAGGAGAGCAACAACACTGAAGAGCATAAAACACACCCCATATATGGATGTGGGAGTTATGAATAACACACCTGTAACGGATTTAGAAATGCAATGTTTGTATTATCCACTTACTTGTAATGCATCACAACCTTATTACATTAATAATGTTACGTATGTGGAAGTGGGGGAAGATAGTGTGGATGTTCGTGTGGAATACCAGTCAGTTGCCCAGGAGGGCATTACAACCCAAATTGTGATGCTAAGATTGATGGTTGAGAGGCCAACAGTGGAGTTTTGTAATAGGATGTGGAAAACTTTGACACCGAAATTTTATGTGCATGTAAATCTAGAGGCATATTCAAATTTTTAGCCATTAATTTTGCATGCTAAGCAAACACAATCACCTTTAATGTGCGTAAATCCAATAGTGGGGGTTATATATCATAGTTTAGGATACAGTAGAGGGTGCTCACATAATTTGTATGTGCTTTCCACATTTCCTTTTCCTGCACTTGAAAACTTAACCTGGATGTGTGGAGAAAAGTTGTACACGTTTATCCCTCCTCATTGGAGGGGTTGTGTGCACCTTATTGGGTCCCTAAGAAAACAAATTTGTACCTGAAGAAGATAATGGAATAGATCAAAACATAGTAGAGGCAGAGTTCAAAATAGGTACAAGAACAGGTCAAAAGATGGAAGAGGTGAAAGAAGATGATGAAGTGTTGGAATATAGACAATTAAATGTATCAGTAGAAAACCAACACCCTTTTGCATCTAATTTGTGGTATAAAGCTATGGGAAAAGAGTTAGGTTATGGATGTTATGCATGGTCATTACTTCCACAGTCTACTCAAGGTTTGTTTATTTTGATGGCTAAACCCTTAAGGGGAGCCCATGGATTACCTTCGTGGTGCACCTTAGCTTATCAGTATTTAATTCAAAAACACCCAAAGACAGGAACGCATGAATTATCTCCATTAGCGATAAGACCCATAATTAGGCCCAATAAAGTTTATTTTGGTAAAACTACTAATGCAGTTTGTTAAGTTAATAATTTCCTGCATAAAGTGACTCAGTATGTAGTGTATTCTAATATTTCCATTGGCCAGGAAAATGGGGAGCAAGACAGCATTCAAGTTACTAAGTTTCAGGTACCGGAGGAGCATCCTTCTTTAACGAGCTGCCCCAATTTTTACAATAAACATATCTTTGGGGTGCCATCCAATTTAGCAATCGGGCCTCGAGCAATTGTAGCAGCAGTGAATGCGTCCGATGTTTTTGATGTGTGTCTGGAGGGCCAGGACCTGAAAGTGATGCCCAGACAAAATATGGGGTTCTTAAAAAGGGATCAGTGTAAAGTGATCATTGGACCAGACGGTGATTATGCGGAACTGGCTCAGATGGGGTTACTAGCGACCACAGGTTTCAACTGGTGTTGTGGATCTAATGTGTGGGAAACATTACCTCCACGTTTTCAAGGAAGATGTGGATTGTGTGTGTTACATGATGTGACTAACATTATGGAACCTGTGGAATATCTCCCTAGTAGGGGGGGGACCACCTGTTCAAAGAGAGGTTTAGAGGAAACACTGGGTTACATACATTTAAAAAACTCTGATCCAGTGGACTTGACCATGAGGTATTATACTTTGCCAGATAAGTTCCAGATATTTGCTCATTCAGAGCTAGTCCTTAAGTCTGTATTCTGGAACTGCTCCTGTTGCATCACTGCGGTGGTTTGTGTAGCTTATCTGTGTAGCCGGTTTAATTAAAAACCTCTAGATAAACACTTATTTCATAGTGTAATCTTCACATTCTTTATCTAAATCAC
>VUQS01075297.1:9926-20707 GCA_015108495.1 Heterochromis multidens
TAGAAATTAAAAAAAAAAAAAAAAAAAAAACTTACAAAAAGGGCACTTGTCAGGTTAGAGGCCAAAAGCTCAGGTGCTTGAGCAACATCTGCTGTATGCACCTGATGACGACTCCATCGCTTCCATCCACCTCCTCTGCCTCTTTACTGGCAGTGGGTGACAGCAGATCCCAGATTCCCTCTCTTTTTTGATTGAACTCTTGGTATTTTGCCTTATATGTTTGCATTTTTTAAGTGCTGTGCCTGCAATTTTCACAGCTTCTTATAGTCTGGTAGTTACCCGCTGCCTCTTTATAAAAACAAGACCTCATTTGCATGGTGTTATTGGCTGGGGGCAGCCAAGAAACATCCAAACACAGCAAATTAGGAAGAAAATATGAGAATACAGGCAGACAGCAGGGCCTGTGCAGATTGAGAGGGATTGCTTTTACATTATACTGTTTTTAGGAAAGTCCTGCATTGTATACCTTTAGGGATTCAGTCTCGTTTGGTAATTTCTTGACAAGTGGCAGGAATAGGCTGCGCTACATAATCAAAGTGCCCTGTAAGATCATCAAAAAGTGCTGAAAATTTTCATTTTCAACATTTTCAGCACAGGATTTCAAAGGCTCTTCTCTAAACAGACAGTCCAGTGTACCAAAGGCTACATTCAACAAGTCCTTCCATATAAAATTGGTAAGTCATCATGCAGATTTTTAAAGCTTTAAATGAGTGAGTTTCTTATACCTAGACACATACAAGGTTTTTATACATTGTCTAAATTTAGCTTGTGGAATTTATTATTATTATTATTATTATTATTATTATTATTATTATTATTATTATATGTATGCATGAATGTATGCATTATTATGCACAAATTGAAGAAAAGAGCCTAAAAATAAGCTATAACATCTATATACACTAGCCCTTTAACAGCTCTCAACCTCCACTGTAGACTGTGAGCAGAAGGTTCTTATTCTCAGCACATCTAAAAGTGTGATCATTTTGAGGGCAAAGCAGATCACCAGCTGCCCCAGCCTTGGCACCAGATTGCTTTATCGCCGACTTCACACACACATTAAGCAGCAAAAAGTAATGACCAGAATAATTATTACTGAGTCCCAATCTAATTTAATGAAGCAGCGCATTGTCTTCCTCATTTAAAACCAGTTCCTAGGGACACAGACCAGCTCTGTGGGTATGTGTATGGAGCAAACAGATGACACTAAGGAGTTATTCAGCTGTAAGGCTAAATTTGACCCAAACAGGCTCATCACGGCTAACCAGTAATTATCCACCCACCACCTTGCTCTCACATGTAAAAACAAAACTTGTTTCTTTTTGTTGTTGTTGTTTTTGGGGTTTTTTTGTTGGAAAGTGAAAAAGCAACTTTTTCCCACTGCTGTTGGTGAACTGGTGATTTACTGTATGGGCCTATGGTTGATGCTATATCACAGAAAAAACGAGGAGTTGCACAATATTGACTTTTATGTCTAGTGAAATGTAAAAACAGACATCAGTTTAAACATACTAAAGTAAAGAGATCTCTCTCCTTTCATCTTAATCAGCATTCAGTTAACAAGTTTCCCTCATGCCTGTTTACATCCTTCCTTTACATTACTGCCATCTTGTGGCCATAGTTGGTTATTGTCTCTGGAAGCAGAATTAACGCAGCTTGACAACAGAGCCACTGAAATCTGTATGGGGTAGGGGTTCTCATGGGCGTGTCCGTGTCCTGTTAACGATGGCTGGCGCTTGTCAAGCTGAGAGGCCAGAAGTTTTCTCTGGTTGTTTGTGCATTCACTTAAACTTAAACCTCTGGTCTCTGAAGGGAGATTGATGTGAGATTAGAATGCTAGGCAAGTTGCCACTGGCTCTGCTTTCACTGCTCTGAGATCAGTTACCATCTATGGTTTGTGTGGAAACAGAGCTAACATTAGCAAGTAAACAAGCACTTTATCATCATAACAGATACATTTTCTGTCGCGAACCATCTCGGACAACGTGTGTGATGTAACACACTTAATAACTTGTTTAGCACGTTAGTAATGAAAGCCTTGATGATGGAGAGGGGAACTCCTGCCATATCCAGTTTAATAAAACCATTAAGTTGAACAGGGGCAGTTTCCACCAGCACTTTCAGACTAACATCTCTGAGAAATCACTTGGTTTACTGAACATACAAAGTTTAATCAGCTGTTTTGCTAATACGCCACCTTCATTTTTCAGTAACATTTTTAATCCCCGTGTAGATACTGACAGTTAACTATGTCACACAGTGCTCCACAGTGCTCAAGCCTTTTAATTAAGCTGTGTTTTTTTAAATGAATATACTTAATACACTTTTTTAAATCAATTTGTAGGCCAGTATTTCTGAGCTCATGAAAAGCTGTTTTTTAGAGATATGTGATCCTCACAGAGCAGCCACACAACAAGCATATGATTTTATAAAATATGATGCATTACCTTAGATTAAACAGAGTATAAAGTGTTTAAAGTGAGCTTAACCTTAAACATCTGCAGCAATAATATTGATCCATATAACAATTTGCCAGTAATACAGTTTTATGTTTGGTGAGGTGTTTTCATACTGTTTTTACTAAAGAAATAGTTCTAAAAATTCTTTCACCACTCATCATTATCAGTTAACAGTAAATATTTAGATGATAACTATAGAAGTAATTATATTTTCCATATCTTCCGTAATCCAGGAAGATTAGTTTGGCTTTTGTTTTGTTCGTCTCAGCTTGCCTTTCTGTAAAAGCCACCACACACCACTGCTTTAAGGGATTCATTTCAAACAGTTTTGACTGAAAGTAAACACAGAAATAAGCCACTTGGAAAGCCCTTTCTGAATCAGGTGACTTTTAGGGTCACCTGATTCAGCCTCAACAACAAGCTTCATCACAAAGCAAAGTCCAAAGCCTAATTTTAAAAGTAGAGAAGATGTCCATCAACTGACCCTAAACTGGGAGCTTTTAGTTGAGTAAAATATATTTTACTCAAATGGTTAACTCTTTAAAGATGACTTCATGAAATGTCCAAGGTTAGTCTTTGAAAATAGTATGATTTGAAAAATCACATTTAGCATACAAAATACACTCTGCTCTTTGTTTTGCTCTTGATTACAAATGATAAATTATAAGGCGTGCCCACTTATCCAGGGCTGCATTCTGAGAGACTACATCACCCCCAATTCTGAAAACAAAACTGACTGAAGAAAATGAATGAATGAAGATTAAATTTGCATTTGATTTATTAAATCTATTTTCTGTCTGAAAAGAGGAAACACCCACACACACAGACACACAAATAACAGTTGAGTTAAATATTTCAGAGCATCACAAACACATGTCACCAAGACAATGAAAGGATAATGATAACGAAACATTGCTCAAATTTCTGCAGCCTTCATTTAATATTTTTTATGAGACAGGCATCATAATTCAACAAAGCAGGCCAGCATTTAATGGAATTTCCAATTTAAGGCTATTTTTCATGGCAGTAATGGATGCTGTGATAGAAATTATAACCTCAATAATAAGATACATTACAGCTGAGAACAGGGGCTGCCAAGGTGAGTGGAGGATTACAGGCTTCTTAGCTCTGGACTGCCGGCAACCTCTGGGACCAAATTTACACTTATACCGACCTCGGTTATTAACACTGTATTTATACCGCAGTGGGAAACGTACTCATTTATGATGGGCCCTTATTTAACTCATAAACTTAGATCCTTCACCAGTAATATCTTTCTTTTAATATGCAGATTTAACAGGAGCAGCAATGAAAATGAGAAAACACTCAGTTCAAATTGTAGGTGTTTTTTTCTGGACAATAGAAACTGAGGCGAGATTCACAGCAAAAGATTTGTGAATAGAGAACAATGTGAGCTCAAGATGGAAAAAAAGAGTAAAGAATGCCTCTTGAACATCGTGAAAGGAGTAGGACAACAACAATCGATGCTCAGGATAGTATTCAGCACAAATTCCTTGGGCTTCAATGTATTATCAGTTAGATAGAGCAGAAGACAAAGGATCACATACTGCTTATTTATTTAGTAAAAGCTGATTGGTGGACTGTGAGAGTCTCCATCTTACTGGTGATAATTACTGGGTTTGGTCATACCACCTTATATTTTTTTACCTTTATTGAAAATGTTTAATTTGTATAATGTATACATCTGTTTTTCCAACTGAAGAAAATCTGTTTTATGAAGATGATGGTAAACATTAGTGTACAACGGCCTATTTATACATTGGTGTTAGGAGGTCATATCTAGTGCTTATGAAACATGTCCAGATATGAATAACTCCACCTTTAGTATCTACTGAATGATGTGTAGGTCTGGTGGTGTCATTTTTATCACACTGTCACATCATTATTCTAATTTTATGTAAATTCAGTTAGCTCTGATTTTGTCAAATGTCTGTTGTTATTGGTTATAGGCTATGAAAGCATCTGATTGTAAAGTAATTCAAGCTTATTTCATCATGTTTATGCCATTTATATATATATCTACATGGAAATTGTGTTTCTAATGGGGTTAGATATCATATGTTGCATGGTGACCTTATTTGTATGAGTTTCTGGACTGTTCAAACCTACTGCTCCCATGTGGTGCAGTGGTTAGCACTCACAGCAAGAGCATTTCAGGTTCAAATCTTTCGGTTCTCTGGGGAGTTTGCAGAATTGTTGAGGAGGAAGACATTTCACTTTTCTTTTTTTTAATGAAATTTCAATGTAGCCATCTTTCAAAGTCATATTTTCAGTGAGTTTTTGGTGGGTGGAAAAACACACAAGCCATTTATTTTGTTAGCCTAGCCACTGCATCTAGTCTTTCTAATCAGTAATGGTGGCCTAGAGCCAACGGTAACTAATGTATCATTCCAGTCTATATCACACAAAAGTGCAGAATCTCAGCAGTAGGTTGGTGACAAACAGCAGGCCATATAATTAATTGCTACCTGATTATAATCCTTCCTGTAGTCCCAGTTTAAAGCCAGAAGCAGCCCTGAGCTTCAGAATACAAATACTGGCTACTCCTGACTATGTCACTGAGTAGAATTCCCTGTATCTCCCTTCCTTGGTGTATGCAGTTGGTGGCTGCAAGAATTTCTTTTGCTCTCTTCCACCCATGTGGTGTCAGTGAGAACTGCATCCCACATCTTGAGTTTCCTTCTGGAGCCTGTCCACTCCTTCCATTCCACTTCCTGCTCACAGTCTGGACTCTGTGTGGAGTGCCATCAGAAAGCACACAGAAACACACACACATATGTGTGTGTGTGTGTGTGTGTGTGTGTGTGTGTGTATAAATACCCCCCTCCCTTCTTCTAATCAGCGTTAACTACAGTCATTTCCTCCCCTTCATCATCATCACCTGGCACTATCTCAGCCTCTCCAGGTAACTGCTCTCTCTGCTCACCTTGACTCGGTCAGTTCATCATGATGAGCCATAAACTCAGATCAAAGCTATCAAATCACAAAGATCTGAGTGGCCACAGATTTTCATTGTTAGGAACTTCTAAAGTTTGTGCAATTAGATAATGACTCTCAGGAGGCAAAACAATGCATTTTATTGAACTAATTTCAGATCTCACTAACATCCATCCTGCCACCCATAGTAGACTGAGTCACTAACTTCCACAGTTAGAAATCTGTGGAGGAGGTACAGTATGTCCTGCCACTTGATAACAAATTGATTTGCTACCACTGGACTGGATTTGATTAGTCATTTTGACCACCTGCAAACTGTTCAAATATAATGGATTGCATTCTAACAGAAAAAAGTACAGGAAAAATTATTCATAATTTAATTAGTTTATTGCCTTTACACTCAAGACCCCAGCTCTGTACTCCATAGCCCTGTCCCTGACAGTGTTCTCATTTATAAAATTGGCACACACAAAAAACAGGGCTGCGCAAAAGTTAATATTTCTAAAAACAAACTTGATGAGAGAATGCGCGTACCAGTACACAAAGTCTGACCCACGCATATGAACATTTGGAGACATGGGAAACTGGCAACACAGATAGTGAGGTGGTGAATAGAAGTCAGAAATAAATTTGAGGAGTAACTGGACATCACACATTTAATTTGATGTCAAGCATTACTTTTAGATCCACTTATCATTTGGATTTATTTATGTATAGGCCAAATCAAAACTCAAATTAAACTTTGAAAAAAACAAACAAACTAAAACTAAAACACAAACTTCTTCAGCAGTCTGTGCCACACAGCAAACTGTTATTTGGCAGATAATTCCATTAAACATGCTCCAAAATGAACCAACAGCATAAAAACAGTGGAGTGGTCCAGTCCAGTTCAGTTACTGATACAGAGGCCTGTCAATCACAGTGGCCACGCCCCTAACTCCAGTAGCCACATTGGCTTAATTTTTCATTTCCAAAGGATCTGTCTCAGTTGGGATCACAGGAACATCAGTGTGCAGTATCAAAATTAATGTATAGTCCACACAGGATCAATCTCTTAGTCATGACAACCACTTCATTCTTCTTTCCCTGCAACAGTCAGCTCAGTTCTGATTATTCAGTGTGAGGTCCCGTGCCAGTAAATCTTTTATTTGCCAGGATTCAGTCATGGATAACAATGTTGATGTATTTATTTTTTCTTTTGTATTTTTATTTTTTTAACACTTGACTCTTGGAGTAATCCTGATAAACTAGCTTGTTAATTACTTTCTTACTGTCCTGGAGCAACTGTAACCACATAATTTCCTCAGGGATTAATAAAGTATTCTGATTCTGATTCATTCTGAAATGTGCCCCTACGTTTGAGCGTCTTTGCTTTATTTTCAAAAATAACCTGCAAGTCTTCTGTGTGTTTTAACCAGTCCCCTGAACTTACTTCTGGTTGTTCAGTCCTTTATCAGACGTTATGTTAAAGGTAGTTTCTCATTCTTGGTGATTTTAATATCCATGGTTGTTGCCCATCTTCCTTCTCATTTACTTCAGATTCTATCAAACTTGTAGCTTGTAAGCAATCCAGCCATGACAAAGGACACATACATACCTGACTTTGTGCTCCCCTGTGGTTTCTGTGTGGATGATTTTAACACAAGACAATACAGCGTTCCTCTAGACTCCACTCCTTTATCCTGACTGATTGCTCCCTTCCCCTCAATTCACTCCCAGCTCCTCTTATTTTTTCCTACTACTGAACCACAGAGAAGTTTGTTGGTCCTTTTAATTTCACCAGCGCAAAAAATATAGATTCTATAGCTCGAGTCAGCCTCAGTTTAATGAAAAAACTTGAAGAGACTATGCAGGAAAGCATAGGAGATAGAAAAAGAATAAACCTGGTGTATCCATTTCCTCTTTAAGAGTTCTAATGTATTCTTATCAATTTATTTAACTAAGGAAACAAAGAACCTCTTTTTCAAACCTGATTGCCAAACAGGGTCACAATCCAGGAATCCTTTTGAAATCCATAAACTCTGACTCCACTTATTCTGCCATTTAAATACACACCAGAGAGATATGTAATAAAATAGCGGTGAATTGGCAGCATTTTAACTCCAAACTCAGATAGTTTGACTCCTGCCCACATTAAGCCCCTTCACTGAAAACTTTCTGTCAAAGATTAGATTGCATATAAATATGGACTAGGCATGCAGGTGTGAACGGAGAAGCAAAGGTGGAAGTGCCTTAAATATGCATTCTTCCTAATGGCCTATAGGGGGCAACTCTCCTGGTTGCAATAAGTCCACTGCTCACTTGATTTATGACCTGAGTGAACACTTCCACAATTAGTTTATGGTTTAAATTGGAGCAGACTGAAATGAGAATTCAGGCCAGTAATTTGACTCCATCCCAGGATACAAACCAGCCAACTGCAAATTTTATAGGCTTACTTTATGAGTTGATTAGAGCTGTCATAATATCTGATTTTCACCGCCCAGTAAACATGCTCAAAACAATTCACTTTATTGATTTAATTTAATATCCAGTCAAAATCAGAATATATTGTTTCTCTTCTTTTTGGAAAATGATTTAAACTCAAAATAAGAGTGAGGGGAGACTGAGTCTGTGTCCACACCTGTACAAAAGCATACTGTCATAGTTAGCTATGTGGATGGTGGACTAATCTTGCAGACCCAAATGCAGGACACAGGTGGCAGAAGTCAAACTCAAAGTGAGCATTTAATGCTGATTAGTCAGGGGAATTAACAAAGTCCAAAAAACTGGAGTGAACAAAGAGGAAGCCAGTTCAAATCAGAAAACACTAGAAATACAAGGAAGCACTGGGAATACATAGGGAGGGAACACACAGATTCGACAAGGAATAACGGGAGACTGAGACAATATCTCAGAAAGTTGATTCGGTTCATCTGGACGTAGCGTTTTCAGTGGGAGAAACATTTCGTAACTCATCCAAGTGATTTCTTGCATCAAGAGTTTTGAGTGTCACTGACATGATTCACATGATCATTTTTAATGTGTTTTTTTATGTTTATGTCTAGAAACTTCCTGCAACTGAGTGACTCCAAATAAGAGGCAATTATAACGGTAACACTTTATAACACGGCCCGCGACTCAGGGCGTAATTACCCTGTAATTAAGTGTAATTTCAAGGTGTTTTATTTGAAATTACAGGTATTTTACAGGAAAGGAGACACAAATTATACTGTAAGTAATTTTAAGTACTGCATAAGTAATTTTGAATATTGAGTAATTTCCAGATAAACAAACAATATTTCTCCATCTTACGTCATAGGTATGCTGTACTTTCCGGGTCATGGGCTGTATTATGGAGTGACTTAACCTTGCCTAACTTCCAGGTATTTTACAGAAAAGGAGACAATTTATATTGTAAATAATTTTAAGTACAGCTTAAGTTAAAAAGGGCAATTGAATAATAGAAAATCCATCATGCATATCAACATAATGAATATTAAATAACAATGTGAAAAGAATAAAGATGTAAAAAGGCAAGGTTAAGTCTGAGTGGTTTGAGTGGTTATTTTCATCTGGTTGTATTTCAGAGAGCCTCACACACACACACACACACACCAGTCCAATTCAGAAGAGCTGACTGGTTTCGACTGGAAAAGAAAATTGATCTGAACAAGGATTCCTTTTCACTGGGTTGCCATGGAAACAAGGTATGGATTTTAGTGTCTGCATCTCCATTTGCAGCTTGTGTCTACATGTATAAATACTGTGTCTGTCCTTTACTGTCTTCCTCTCTGCTTGCCAATCACTTTCCAGTATGTAATTGCTTAGCATTTTGATGAATTTATCAATTTACCCACTCATCAGTGTGTAAAGCTGCTCAGCTGTGTGTCTCACTACCTGCCTGCTTGTGTCTGTGTAGTAGAGGTGAAGAGTTTTTTTGCACTATTTAGCACCTCTTGTGGAAATGAGACCCGACTCTTCACAGACAAACTGCAGGTTGAAAGTTAATAAAAAGCATCAAGTTGAATAACTAGAATTTGTTTTATTTATACACTCACTGTTCCCCAGCTGATACTCACTCAGTCTCTTCTCAATCTCTTTGAAGGATGTGGCATTGTGGAAGATTAAACGTCAGGAAACTTTAAAAAATTTACATAACCATGGTATATTGCAGAATAATTTCTGTAACCTGCTGTGTAGATGTGGGTGTCTCAATCTGCAAACTTTATGAAGTCAATTATTATAGCCTAGGGCTCAGGGTGTTGGTATAGAGCCCAATTAGCTCTAATTTTTCACACTAAGATATGATATCATAACACTTACAGGAAAATACCACTTAATTTATGAGATTCACATAATGCCATTGGTTCCAAACTGTCATATTCAATAAAAGTTTGAGGAAAAAAAACCTCTTTATCGCAGTAAAAAATCTGAGAACAAAGCATTTTTCCATGATGTCATCAACTATAGGCTGAGGCTTGTGAATTCAGGATGAAAGAAGAAACTGACTGATGTGATTTATCGGCTTTCATATGATGAAATCTAGGGGAAGAAATACAGACAGGCCGCAGTCTTTACTTCTGCCAGTCTGTCATACACCATAATCCCAACACCAGTGATTGGATTTATAATGAAACTGTAGAGAGATCCATCCATTTTGAGGGGCCAGCATAGGCCAGTATGAACTGGATGAGATCTGCTGCACGTAAGTCCGTCTCTTGGATAAAACACACTACCTATTTCACTTAATGCAGAATTAGATCTGTCATGTGCACTTGTTTGGAAATTGAAAATGTGATCATTTACTTGGCAATTTAACACAAATTTAATAAAAAGATTAATTAAAAAATCTTAAAAAATAACTTTTTAAGATTTTTTTTCTACAAATATGTCACTGGGTTCAATCAGTTGTTCTCTGATAGTAATGTTATGAGCCAAAAGGTGACATGTCTTGCTTTTTGTTACTTTTCTGCTGTCTCCAACCTTCCTTTTATCTCAAAAATTTTTGAAAGAGTAGTTGTAAAACAGACAACTGATCATCTGCAGAGGAATGGTTTATTTGAAGAGTTTCAGTCAGGTTTCAGAACTCATCACAGTACAGAAACAGCATTAGTGAAGGTTACAAATGATCTCGTTTGGCCTCTGACAGTGGACTCATCTCTGTGCTTGTCCTACTAGACCTCAGTGCAGCGTTCGATACTGTTGATCATCATATTCTATTACAGAGATTAGAGCATGTTGTAGGTATTAAAGGTACCCATGCCCGGATCATCGAGTTATAGACCCCTGGGCACAAATGTTTGATGGGCCCTAGCCAACTTGTTTTGAGGATCAGACTCCCCTCCCCTTTCTTCAGTAATTAGATATATCATACAGGAATGT
>VUQS01075299.1:0-10171 GCA_015108495.1 Heterochromis multidens
CCCTGAGCCTGGTTCCGCCGGAGGTTTCTTCCTGTTAAAAGGGAGTTTTTCCTTTCCACTGTTGCCAAGTACTTGCTCATAGGGGGTCATTTGATTCGTGGGGTTTTCTCTGTATTATTGTAGGGTCTTTACCTTACTTTTGTTGTGATTTGGCACTATATAAATAAAACTGAATTGAATTGAATTGAATGTAATGATGTCAGTGTTGAGTTTGACAGCGTGGGAAAGTGGTAGTGATGTGAAGAACAGACTAGCAGCTGAACACCCAGGAAAGCAGGCAGATGAGTGATTAGAGATGTTTCTCATTGAACTCACACATAAGCTTCATTAAGCCTCATTTTGAGACGTTGAGACGTTATGTACCTGTGTGACAGATGAACAAAAACAATCACTGAAGTGAACCCAGATGAAGTGCTTCCCATGATGCACTGAGTGTTTCTCCTTCTCTCACCTCTGTTCACTCACCTTGTGTTTTTACACCTCTCTGCATTTAATGAGTTATTATTAATCTCTGGCTCTCCTCCACAGTATTATTTCTGTATTATTGTAGGGTCTTTACCTTACAATATAAAGCGCCTTGAGGCGACTGTTGTGATTTAGTGCTATATAAATAAAACTGAATTGAAATGAATTGAATATATTGAGATATGTACAGTCATGTTGATTGTGTGAATTTTATCCAAGTTTTTATCTTTTAAAAAAGTTTAAAAAAGATTTTGTAAAAGCAGGATGAGAGGCAGAGCCTTCAGCTGTCGGGCTCCTCTCCTGTGGAACCAGCTCAGTCTGTGTTTAGGAGACAGACACCCTCTCTACTTTTAGGATTCACTTTCAAACTTTCCTTTTTAATAAAGCTTATAGTTAGGGCTGGATCACGTGACCCTGAACCATCCCTTAGTTATGCTAATACAGACTGCTGGGAACTTCCTATGATGCATTTCTACTTTACTTCCCTCTCTACATGTGTTCATATGCCACAGCTGTATGTCAGTTACTTTCTCTCTTCTCTTCTTCCTCACTCCCAACCAGTCATGGCAGATGGCTGCCCCGCTGAGCCTGGTTCTGTAAAAGGTTTCTTCCTTTGTCTTCCTCCCAAAACTTTAGCAGAAATTAACACATTCACAGCATGAACCAATTATAATTTAATAATAAGCAAAATTGTTCCTTCAAAACGGTTGCACAGGGGTGGGGGGTGTATTAATTCTTAGGGGCATGGCTTCTACATTTGAAAGGTGGATACCAACACGCGGGTGTAGCTGCTAGCCGTGTGCTAAGCATCACCATTAATAACTGAGTCACAGAACCAGTTTGTGGATTTGTGCCTTTATGAGCCCATTTTTGGATTGTATGTGACACAGCCCATCCAAGTCGTCTGCGCCCCAGTCCTTATGAGACAAATGGTAGTGCTTCATTTGTATGTAAAAACTATTTAACACCTGTTTGTTACACCTGACAGTTTATGGATGGACCTTGTTCACCAAGTAAGTTGATAAGTTAGCACTCAGTATGTTCATCATCGTTTATATACAGTTTATGGTTTTGTGACATCAGTTTTGTTGTCCTTAAATTTGTCTTCATCAAATTCCCCTCACCTACCCACACCCATCACTGTCATGCAAATGTTAAGAAGTCACACAGATCAGAGGCATTTCCAACCTTTATTCAAACAGAGCTCCTATATGTAGTCTGCAATAAAAAAAAACATTTCCATTTAGTCAAATGGCTTCAGCAGTCTCAGGCAGAACCAAGGACTGCTGAAAAAGGTAATCCACCTGAACACGATGAGGTCCAGCTGATCCTGTGGGGATGTGAAGCAAAACGAGCCAGGGCCAGATTGCATAGAAAACAAGTGACCCATCAGTCACTGGAGGTTAGACGGGCATGGTGGAAACATAATGTGAACAGCAAAGGAAAGCACAGAGGCAGCAGCATGGACATGGAGGGGAATATTTTCACTTTGCCGAACATTTTAAGAAGAGTCATTTGAATCAAAGAACAATAAATCAGAACTCTTAAAAGAAACCAAAAATGAGCTGATCATCTCCAGTTTAAGATTATCAATAAAACATTCATATGAGTAAAACAAAGGAGTGGAGCTGAGGTATGTTCATCACAGAAGGTCAGGACATGAACATTTCTTTGAAGGACATCATGACCTATCAGGAGCTAAAGAAATGCAATCATCTGTGTGAGTGTTAATAAGGTTCTCTGTATACTGGACAAAAGGAGAAACATAAAGAAACAAGGCAGCAGCAGATTTTTCCAAACCTGTGTGATGCTTTTGCAATGCAGTTTTTTTTTTTTTAAACACGTTATCACAGCATGAAAATTAGAAACTGACGAGTGGAAGTCAAAATGAAATCTACCCAGTTTGTGAGAGGAATGTCAAAGGATGACTCAACGAAAAGATGAAACACGAGGTAGCACGATTACAAAGAAGACTTTTAGTCAGTTCAGTAAAACTCTGAGGCCAACTCAGTCCTAAATATTGAGCTGTGGTTCATCGTACCAACATCTCCCAGTGCTTCCAAACCCAATATTTTACACATTCCACTTTTGATCCCAGGCACAACTTATTCTAAACTTAGCTTAAACTTATTCTAAACTTAGTGAACGGCGTCAGCAGCTTTTCTTCTTTGCTCAAATGTCAGATCTGCAGTTCCCATTAAAAATGTGACTTTACCTGACAAAAGCTCCACAGACAGAAATACAAAAATACTGCTGAGTCACCATCTCATTTGAAATTACCACTTGGAAAAAGCTTTAATTTTGGTTTGGGTAAAATTACATTCATCATTCCTTTTTCTGTAATTACACTTTAAATACTAAATTATCTAAGCCCATGTACTCTGGATCATGTAACTGTGTGCAAAATCAAAGACGATGAAGCAGATGATCTGAATTTGAACTTAAAGGTATGACACACATGGAAATTAAAGTTGTGATGTGTCATTAAAGTTTAACTTGAATGAGAGATACTCAAAAAAGCAGCCAAAATGCTGTATAGGTAGGCGCTGCAGTAAGAAAGGGTGCAACAGTGACTGTGGGGAGGTGGAGTGTAATAATGAAGAGGTCCCACTTCCTTACCCCAAATGTGATGATGTACCTTTTAAACTTCAGCTGCAGTAGATCTGATTGTCTTGGACTGTGATGGACACTCACGTTCTAGATAAATATGATTAGTAACTGTGGGTTGACTGGCTTGGACTGACCCCTTGGCCTGCAAGCAGCTTGGAGAGATGGAAAAAAGAAAAAACAAAGTTTAAAATATCTGGAATTATGACGGTGGCTAACAGGGTTTGTCAGCTGTTAATTCTTAAAAAAAAAATAAAAGGCAGCTGACACTGTTTTCTGTCATTTCCTAAGACCAGGAAACTATCAGCAAACTCAAACATGTCATTAGGACCAACGTTTAGACAAAATAACACACTCCACCGCATCAAGTCAAAGATTTCCAGCAGCAGTTTTTATCTTAGATCACAGTGTTTGCATTAAATATCAGAGTTCCATGTGGGCGATCAAAGTGTCACCATCTCAAGTGCGAAATGAGAAATCTCCGCATCTCTTCTCTCTGAGTGCCGAGGCCTCATCAGTTCCATCTATTCCAATCTTAAAGGCGAAACGAATCATTCATCAGTAGGACTGTCAAACGAGTGCACTCTAACAAGCAAGAAAATAAAGTTCCATTTCAGCATCCACGCTACAGGACAAACTGCTCTTCACTTCTTCTTTATCTTCACAGTCTTCAGATTGAATGCAGGCAGATGCAGCAGCTCTAGACAGCAACACACATCTGCAGAGAAGCAGGAGAAATCAGAATCAGACCAGTGAACCAACAGACAGGCACAAAACTGCTATCACTCAGGTCTACTACACGTAGGGCAGGGAAGTGGAGGCCTGGGACAAAAGGTGGAGGCCTGGGACAAAAGGTGGAGGCCTGGGACAAAAGGTGGAGGCCTGGGACAAAAGGTGGGGGGCAGCAGTGTCTTGAGTTACAACAGGAGAAACCTGATTACAGACTACCTCACTATATTTTCTGACTCTTGGCCTTTCTTCTATTGTGAACATTTCCACTTGTGCACCATGGATGATGATTATACAGGTTGTTCTAGTTAAATAAAACTAAACTAAGAACTAAAACTAGACGTGAAAAAACATTTGAGTTCACTAAAATACAAATGAAAACTAGACCTTTGAAAAAAATGAAAACCGAAATGATTTTGTGAAGTTTGGTAAAACTGATCAAACCTGCCTGATGAGGCTTCGATGGACGTGTTTGTTGAGACTCTGGACGTCACTGCTTTCAAAAAGTTCTGTTTTTAGTGTAATATTGGTATTAATTTTCTACATCTTGCCTCTGACATATGCCTTCCATACAGTAATAATTAATAAAGACTAAAACTAAACATTTTCAAACAATAAAGATACTGGCGGGCGACAGGGCTACCCCTCAGCCTCCTAGTAGATGCGCCTATGGTATCAATTTGAAAATCCTAGGTGATTTTCAGAAAAGTTGACCTCTGACCTTGAGGTCAAGGTCACTGAAATTCGAACTCGTCCGAGATTTTTAGTAGATGCACCTATGACATCAATTTCAAAATCCTACATCGCTTCGTTCTTGAGTTATTGTGTTCACAAACTTGGGTGTCCACACCCGCCCGGCAGGGTGACAATACAAAAAACGTAACTGAAATGAGCAAACTCGCTGAAACTAAACTGAACTAAAACCAAAAAGTCAAAACGAAATAAAAATAAACACTAATTAGAAAATACAAAACTACAACAACTCTGAGCTGATGACAAGAAGTTGATCTGCAACTATTCTGATAATTCAATGAAAATTTTAATGCTCACAGCTTCTCAGCGTCGACTTTCTGTTACTTCTTCAGTTGAATGAGTCTGAGTCCTGGACTGATGGTTGGACAGAATAAGATCTCTAAAGACTTCTCCCCAGACTCTGGGACGTGGGGATGTTTGATATTTTATGAACCATAGCATTAATACATTTATCAACAAGAAAAATGTGTTTTTTATAAATCATTTTATGAAGAAAAAAATAATTAGGACTTCAGTGTGACCTCTATCTAGCCCATGAGAAGTATTATTAAACCTGATGGGTGTCCAGATTTTGTTGTGATCTGCTGCAAATGGTGACGTCTGTCTAACAAACATCTGTAACTTTAAATATTCTAACCAAGCTTGTCAAAGTCAGCTGATAACTTGGCCAAAAAACTAACATGGCAGAGGGTAAATGCTAATGCTGAAGCTTCAGAAAGCACAGTCCAGAAACCAGTCTGTGACCTCACAGTGGATATGTCCATCTTTTAAATACAGTCAATGGCACTGACCATTGAAATGAGTGATGGGAGAGAACGTTACAGGCACATAAGGCTGTCAAATCCGAGGAGAGACAAAAAAGCATCCAGGAAAGCTGCACATCTATATTTGATGTGTTATAAATTATGGAAAATGCAAACAGCTGGAACTCATAAGTGTGGCTACTGATAAACAGTTCCTTATATCCACAAAGCGGTACTCTTATTTTTGGAGTTGCCTCTCCCCTGACACATTTTTATTTGCTAGCAGAACATCTGCCAAAACAAAATGAATTAAAAAAAGTGTTTTCCTTGAGGATACACTAAAATCCCCTGGAGAACTTCACACTGCTGCCAGCTGTTGTGCACAGTCTGAAAAACATGTATGGCACAGAGACAGCTGGACATCCATCCTGCCGAGCTGATCTGTGTGCAGCAGAGACGTGCTGAGTCAGTGCAGCAGTGCCTCGCTGTTGCAGCAAATAGTTCCCAACTTTATTACAGCAATGCCCACTGCAGAGTCCCGTCTGCTGCACACACACTAGCTAAGTAACCGCCACATTTGCTGCCAGCCGACAGGCACAGAATGCAAACTGAAGCACAGATAATTATTCATAATTTCATTCCAAAAGACAAGCTTTCAGATATTCTATATTTATTACACTTAGTGAAACCAGGCTTTTTTATTTTGGCTTATATGGCTCATAAAAACCAGAAACCCTACTATCAATCAAAAAAAGATTTACAATACAGAAACGTCTAACTTCTGGAAAGTATGCTCATTTATACAGTCACTGCTTGGTTGGGGCTCCTTTACCATGACATACTGCATCATTACAACATGGGGCACTGCTGAGGTGTTACTGAAGCTCAAATTGCTTTGATAGTAGCTTGCTTCATAGCCATCCCTTGTCACATCCACACAGTTCAAATGTCAGACAGCAGACAGCTTATGGTACAGCAGACTACAGCAAAAACTCAGCTGAATGCTGGAGCATAAACAGGCCTTTGTTAAATGTGACCTGAAGCACTGTGGCTTACTCTGCAGACTGCGCCCGGTTATGTGGTCATACATTCCCACATGTGCTGTTACATAAGTGACTTAGAGGGCTTCAGTGGGGATTTAAAGCTGATTTCATCCTGCAGGCTGAAGACACAGCATGCACTGATGAGTCCTGACTTGTCACTTTTATTCAGCATGAGAATCTGACATGTGGTTTCTCCCTTTGCCACATCCATGCAACATACTGTATTGTTCATAACAGGTTTATTGTGTACTTCAAATGCTCATCATTCATACTGTCAAAGAAGGGTTTATTTGTAGCTGGTACATACACTTTTTGGAGGAATCACACAGATTGTGTCATAAAATAAATAACAGCGCTGTCTAAACTTTGACTCCACACGAAGCGAACAAAAGCATGGCTGGCTGAGAGATGCTACTTTTAAAAGGAATTTCTGGTGCTTTTAAGTCACTGTAAACTGCAGCTAAGCCAAAGAGAGAGTTTAGGAGGGATGTCACCAGAACCAATACCAATTTATTTTTTTTGTACCTCAGTACATACTGAGGTTGCAATTCTTCCAGAACTAACAGGGGCAGCATACCTCTACAAGTCTTCTTGTCTATCCTTACTTGCTGAAGAAGAACGAGGACACCCACAAGCACATGGAAATGCAAAAATACTGACGGCCGCCAGTGCTACCCCTCAGCCTTCTAGCAGATGCACCTATGGTACCAATTTGAAAATCCTACGCCGCCTTGTTCTTGACTTATTGTGTTCAAAAAGTTGGGCGTCCACGCCGGCGACTAGTGCAGCTGCTGCGATTGCTGCAAAATGCCTCGATAAGAAAGGCAGTAAGAGTCAGATATGGAAGGAATTTGTGTTGTTATCCTGAAACACACAAAATCATTTTATTTGAGACAGCTGGCGCTGCTGTTGTGACATCAACTGTGTTCCAAAGGCTAAAATGTTAACAAAATATAATGTTAACATTTTATACAGTCTGCCACCACTTTAGCAATTTCAAACGACCTTTTAATAAAGGATTTTATGTTTCGGTGCATGGGATCATTTTATTTATTTCTTAACCATGGTCTCATCGAGTTTCATCTAATTCCACTGGTAATGATACCAACTACGGCTGCAGCTATCAATTATTCTAGTAATCAGGTATTCTATCAATTATTCAATCGATTAATCGAGTAATTGGATAAGAAATATTTTTGTCTTAATAATGAGCAATAATAAATATTCAAAAGAGAAAAAAAAACACAGCTCTTTCAAAAATAAACTGCTCAGTTTCTATTTTAGAAATTTTAAAAGTTTAACTGCATAAAACATCTGCCAAAAAACCCTAAACCCTTTCATTGTATTTAAAACTATATTTTTTAAAGAAATGAAAAAATTATCACAAGTACAGTAATGTCCAATAAAATAAGGTATACATGCACCTAAACAAAGACATAAAATAAAATTGCCTTTACTCTGTCTTCTTCAAAGGTTTCTGACATCAAGAGGAAGCAAAAAGAGTTCTGACAGTAATGAACATCCTGAATGAGGTAAATCTGGTGTGTATTCCTGTCTGTGTGTGTGTGTGAGCCTTTAAAGGAGCATGTGGTTGCTGCTATGAAGAAAAGCGAGCATGAGCATTTTCTGAGGTTTGCCCTGTGCTTTGATGCAAAATTTCGTGCTGCAGAAAATAGATGTTGTGATGGTGCAGATTTGATTATAATTCAGTAATAATTCAGTGTCCAACCTAACAGCCCCAGCTCAGTTTTACTGTCCCGTGTATATATTTACCGGCATCATCATCTTCACTGATGCTGTTGTGTTATAGGTCTTTTTTCTGGGGCTGTTGGGCGTAATGTTGTAATACTTTTTATTAACATGCGTGCTCCTAGATTCGATTCTACTGCAGGTCTATTTTTAGTTGCAAATGTGGGAGAAACACTTGCATTTACAACTGTGACAACTGAGCGCTGCAGAGTTGTGGATCAAACGAAGCATCAAAGCAAAAAATCTATGACAAGGATTTTTTTTTTTTTTATCGAGTTATTCGATGAATTGTTTCAGCTCGAGTACAAACTGCTACATTTCTGTCATTTCTAGAGTTAACATCCTCAATAGTGGCTCTGAAAACAGAGAGAGTTGGTTGCTGTATTCCTGTAATGCTGTTTGTATCCAAGACAGAACAAACGAGGTGGAAGGCAGACCTTGAATGTCGTGAGCTTGCAGTTCACATGAGACCTGATTCAGATAAAAGCAGCTCCCTCTGTCATTTGGAACTGATTTGACTACAGCAGATCAGATGGGAATCAAACATTTTGTTTATTCACTGATCACTGGTCCGACAGTGACAGTGTCTGATAACGAATTTGATTAATGAAAACATTCATGGCAAATGCTTTCGCTTTCGTCCGTCTTGTGCCGGTCCAAGAATTTCACCTCTAGCGGCACAATATGAATGCCCCCGGCCGTCCCTCTTAATCATGGCCCCAGTTCAGAGAGAAAACCCACAAAATAGAACCGGAGTCCCATCCCATTATTCCTAGCTGCGGTATTCAGGCAACCGGGCCTGCTTTGAACACTCTGCAGAGCTAATATGAATAAAGAATCCCACTGAACATGTGGGCAGACTGTCCTGCTTTGGCCCTCGACTCCATGATGCTTTTGGTAAGTTCTCTCTTGTTCCATTCTGGAGGTGGTGACTTATATAAAAGCAGTCCTGCAGAACACTGTACAGCTATTACAGTGAGCCATAACTTGTCATCATCCTTCCAGGAGTCTCTGGGGTATTTTCAAACTCTTTAGAAAAACTGTGAAAACTTAGTACATCTGATTTCAGACAAATAACAAGATATTAGTATTTTAGTGATTGAAACTGGTCAGCAGCCATTGTGACTGTCCTCTAATCAAAAGTTGTGTTATTAGGTGGTGAATACTGCACAAAGAGCTGAGTGACAGATGGGACTGGAGAGATGGATGCTGCATCCTGAGCATTTAGATGTACTGTGGAGAAATTAAAGGGTAAAGGTTGTTATATGAAGCTTCTAACCACAAACATAATGAAAGTCATGTGCAGGTGATGACTACACAGATTAGGTTTCATTTTATAACTTCTTGATCTTAAAGTTATAGTGTGTAACATTTTCACCACTAGATGTCAGCAGATTGCAGATTCAGTCAACTGAGTTCTGCTTTCTTAACCCTCCCAATTCAACTGCATAATCGTAGCTACGGTGGCCGCTGTAGGACAAACATGTTTAAGTCAGCCAAGAGAGACCAAAAGCATTAAATTTAGTCTGTACCCCATAACGGCCGCAGCCAGCCGGCATGTTTTAACTACGATTTGGACCAGATCCGGATCCGCCCCAGAGTTTTTCTCTGTCTGTGGAAGGCTGTCAGTCCACTGTTTACCTCAGCTTTCAATGCCGGGTGAGAAGCGTCCACCTTTATTTACTCTGGAAGAGGCTGTAAAACTTTGTGAAAGGAGTCTGATATGAGTTAATGAGTCAGTGAAGCTCACTTCTGTCCGATGACAGCGATACTGAGGTGAGCTGTTGAGGATATGCTGAAGCTTTCTGTCAGTAAGCGCTGCTGTTTTTGCTGCTGTTAGCCTCTGTTAGCTGCTGCTAGCTGCTGTTTGCCGGTGTTAGATCCACTTCAAAGACAGTTTCACTAAAATTGCTGGACTCTGATGCCTAGTGAATAAACTCTCACACTATGTGAATGTAATCAAACTGTTTATCAGAGGGAAAGTGTGAGTTTTAGGACACTTGAGCCTAACATTAGCTGGTATAATGTTAGCTTATAACCAGCTGTTGTTGTTTAGCTGGCTGGTTGTCAGCTGTCCGGAGA
>VUQS01075299.1:10191-20358 GCA_015108495.1 Heterochromis multidens
TGTCAGTCCACTGTTTACCTCAGCTTTCAATGCCGGGTGAGAAGCGTCCACCTTTATTTACTCTGGAAGAGGCTGTAAAACTTTGTGAAAGGAGTCTGATATGAGTCAATGAGTCAGTGAAGCTCACTTCTGACCGATGACAGCGATACTGAGGTGAGCTGTTGAGGATATGCTGAAGTTTTCTGTCAGTAAGCGCTGCTGTTTTTGCTGCTGTTAGCCGGTGTTAGTGAAACTGTCTTTGAAGTGGATGTAACTTTGTTGGATTCTGACGTTTAGTGAATAAACTCTCATGTGATGTCTAATCTGCTGACAATAAGTAACTGCGATAATATCAGGAATAAATGCGCGTTTTTATGTGTCAGAGCCCTGATTTCAGTTCAGGAGAGGAGGCTTGTGGTGAGGAGGAAAGGGATGATGTTTTATTAAAGATGCCGGTAGCGTTGTCTCTTTTTTTTCGCGTTTTTCTTTTGTTTCTTTGAAGAAGGCGACCCCTTCTCCGACAATAAAACATAGGTATGATCCTTCATATCTCAAGTCTGAAGGTGTAGACATGAATTGAAATTTGCTTCCACAGCGCGCGAACACCTACGACTTCTCCTCTCATCTGCCTTTGGTGTGATGAGGCCGGTCTCTAGCCACATACATAAAACATGATTAGTTGGAAGGGAGATGTTGGGGGAACATGACAGCTTCCACAAACCGCAAACCCACTCCTGTGTATTTTTGTTGGATTAATTATAAGTTTATGAGAATGCATCAGTTTGTTAGAAGATGTAATTATAAATATACTTAGAATAGTGTGTGAGTATAGTATCCTTTATTTCTGTTAAATAACCTCAAAAAATTACTAACTGCACCTTTAACTTCTTTTAAAATGTCATGTGTGGTAACACACATTACATCCTCACCACAAAAAGATCCTAAAATACTGATATAGTCAAGATGCTTGGAGTTAAGTCAGGTGACCTTTCCTTGTGGTAGTAGCATTCTTGGGAATGGAGCCAGATTAAAGCCTTCGTTTAAACTAGACTGAGATGAGATCCAAACCATCTAAAGATGTCCAGTTGGATTCAGACAATGATTGGCATGCATTTTGCTCGTTTGTTCACATCCTCATGATTGATTCAGATACAGCCCTAGGGTTGAGTTTGAGACCATTTTATGCCATGTGTAATCAAACTACTTTGGTTTGGTGTCTATAAATTCTACAACAGCAATGAATATCTGTATTTTTTCTAGCTTAGAGAGCAGATATGTTACACCACCCAGCTAGCATTACTGAACTGCAAGAACACCTTACATTCTAGCAACAGCAGATTAAAAACCATTATTAAAATCTATGCAAGTAACTAATATATGACTATATCTACCCATTTCAAGTCCCTCATGTCAGTCTTGCTCAGCACGGTCAGCATGGGAAACGTGCAGGGAGCTGAGCAGTGGATGGCTGAAACAATGAATGTGGGGGTGGTGGGAGTTTTAAAAACACTCAGAAGAAGAAAGCAGAGCAGGAGACATGAGAGGGAAGGTCAGCTGGGTTTGCAGTGCCTACCCCCACCCTGCTCTCCACCCCCCTTACGAGATCATGTCACATGATGTAACGGCAAACAAAAGCATCGTGTGTTATATAAAGTCACACAGTCAAGGAACAAACAGCTCACCCATCATCAGTACTGACCATGTTCAATGAGGGAATACATGCCCTCTTTAAAACCAGCCATCTGTGGCCCTGAGGTCAAAGGGTAGCTGGGGCTTTGGTTACATAACCGGTGCCCTGGTTAGCTCCACCACAACAAACACAGGCTTATCCATACAAGAGCTGACAGTGTGAGAAGACATATGCAGAGTGCAGTCACTGCAGTTACTAAATAAAGTATGTCCTCTGGGCACTGCACAAACAGCTGCCCCACCCACTATCACAAATAAATTCATTCCATGGAGCAGGTCCCACCACCTCACACCTCAACTGCAAATAAGGTACAGCAATCAGAATGCAGGTCTGAACACAAACTAGGATTCTCTTTTGAATGCATTATTATTAAACCCCAGGTAGGCAGCAACAGCAAAGACCAATCATGTTTTTCTTTAATCTGGCAGAACCAAGATTAAAAAAATACACACTTTGATGAATGAACTGAAGAGGCTGAAAACTATTTTCAGCTAATGTTACTCCTGAATGGGAGACAGGAGCGTGGGACCACCACCCAGACACTGTCGTAGCTCCTCAGGTGTGTCCAGAGAACAGATACTAATCAATATTAAAAATGACTATACTGATCCTTTATTGGTGCAAAGGATCAGATACTCCAGACAGAATTCTAGAAATAATGTTAATGTGGAAGCTTATCAAAGCTGTCTGTCTGCAACATTTATCGACAGTGTTAATTTAACATGATAACACAATTATTATTATTATTATTCTTGTTTGTGTTTCAAAAATGTTTAAATTCCCAGAATGAAGCAGAGAAAAGTCGACGAGCAACTAGACAGAAACAGCAGCAGCCCACCTTCCCAACTCTATTCGATCAGCGATGGAAATTTACCAGGAATACTTTCCCCCCTTGGTATCATGAGGGGAAAGTATCATGTATGTGTTTGGGTATCAAGTTTGAAATTGTAGTATTGTGACAACTTTAGTCCAGTGGAAATTTATAAATCCTTGAAAGGAAAAAAAGAATCTGCCAAACACTTTCATTCACCACTGATTCCTAGATAATCTTTTTTTTTTTTTTTAGCTCTTTCTAATTCATAGCATGTTCTATCTTAGGCAGGAGCCAGCTCTACTCAGATGCTTTACGGGCCTAATATACAATTCACTATTTCCCCAAACACAGATTTTACTTGGGTGGGCTGTCTGAATGTATCTGTCAAGTCATTTTAGAATGTATTTATTTATATGTCTGTTAGAGTGACACCATCTGCAGTGAGTTTACTAGTAGACGATCCACCTCAGTCAGTTGAAAAGTCTGGTTCTAACCAGCTAGCCCCGATGCTTCCCTGTTTTTACCATAGACAGTACAAAACATGGACGTAACTTCCAGGAAATGCCTAAAAACCTGCATCCGAAGGCCGCCAGACGACTACAGCTAGTGTTGCAAAAACACCTCCAGTCATATAGAAGACTATGGGGAAAAAAAAAGCTTTCCGACTTGACCTCTAAACACTTTCCTGGTGAGTTTATGGGATCACCCGCTCATTTTGGGTCATACTGAACAAAACATTAAGTCTGTTTTGTAGCTCTTGGTCCAAAAATGTTTCAAAATGAAACCACACACTCACTGGCTAATGACTTGTCAATCACAAGTCATAAGCCAATCAGGAGATGGTTTCACAGTCAGACCTGCCCTTCCTCGACAAACCCGCTTTTTTGCAACCAAGATGGTGATGTTGGAAACGTTTAACTCAAGGCTCCAAAAGGGGAGAAACCAACGTATGACATCACACTAGCTATGTTCATCTTTTCCACTGGTTCATGTGCTGAGCAAGAGCAACCATGGCCAGCTGCAGTCCAGGACCCTAAACGTGCCAGTACACCCTCCACATTGGTTGCTTCGTGTGCCGCCACAGTGTCATCACACAGGCACTCCTATTTATACTTCCTGTTAAGGCGCAGGTAGCCACTGCAGTATTCTCCTGAATGACAGGTGTTGCCACTCAAACAATACTGCCACATCAGCGCTGATGCAGGAGGGGAGGAAATCAAAACAGAAGCAAAGGCATTGCAGTCTTATTTTTTTTGTTTTTTCCACAAAGTCTCATCTTTTCTTCATCTGTATAATCTGTAAATCTCTGAGCTTCTGTCCTGATATATCATTTAAATAGCAGTAAAAACAATACGATCGTACACTCGTGTCATCAACGCATCAGGTTACACTGAGAGGTGCACAACCAGCTGAAGCAACCCCAAAATGGCAGCGTACACCAGCGGATATGACGCCAAATTCGTTGCGGGTGAGGGGGTAAGCGGTGAGCATTAAGGTGCCCTAAGGCTCTATTTATTCACAGGATGAGAGACTCACTAGAGAGCAGCTGATCATATTTCTCAGTTTTTTGTCACAAAGTACTTTGTAAATAAATAATTTGCAGAGGAGAAACTTAAAATTATTTACTAATAAGTTCAAGGAAGCAGGTTCATAAGTTTTGAAAGTTTTTAAAGAACTAACTTAGATTTTCTGCCCTAATAGCTGAACAAGCTACTGTGGCAGAGAAATTCCTCAGTGTCTCAGTCTAAAGGCTGACCTGAAGTCACTTCATACCTTCATACAGTATAGGCTGCATGCTTCAGATAGCAGTGATGTACAACAGCTCAGTGAGTTTAGTTAAAGAAAAAAGAAAATCTTTTCTATTCACCCAGACTCAGTATAGGGAGCAAGTCTGGACAGGGACGCTGCAGTCCAATACAAACTACTGGCAGGTGAACTGGAGACAGAATAATGATCAGGAAAGGACAGCATGCTGGAAGGGTCAACAGAGTCACAGGGTGATTAAAATAAGACACATGTACCTGTAGAACAGTATGGCTGAGGGTCATGTAGCACACATAACTTGGTCCATTCTGGCTTGCAGCTCAAAAGCATCCGGCCGGTCCTGAGGGTTGACAGCGAGCATGTCCTGAAGCAGCTTCTTCACTCCATCTGACATACATGACCTGCGTTTCTGTGGGATGCTCAGTACCATCTTTGGATTCTCTAGAAGTGCCTCACCAACAGGCACAATGTCACCTCCCTGTCGCACGTATGTACCCAACAGCTCCCGCTTAGACTCAGCATCAATGAAAGTAATTCTCTCCAGCATGGCCCAGATGATGATGCCCAGGGCAAATATGTCAGCCTTGGCTGTGTAATGGCCCTCCCACACCTCAGGTGCCATATAGAAGTCTGAACCGCAAGCAGATGACAACCAAAACTTGTTGAGGTTGATGTTTTTGTTCTTGTCTTCACAGTCTTTTCCCTCGCTGGTGTTTCCCAAACCGGCGCAAACTTTGCTCAGGCCAAAGTCTGCCACCTTAAGAACAGGAGTCCCTGACTTCTCTGAAATAAGGATGTTGTCAGGTTTGAGGTCTCGATGGACAATATTGTTTTCGTGCAGGAAAGCAACAGCGCTTGTTAGCTGGAGCATAAAGCTGCTGTTTGTTCGCGGGTCGGGTCGCCGAGACAGGATGAACTGGTTGAGGTCTCCGCCTTCGCAGAACTCCATGACGAACCACAGGTAACAAGGCTCCTCTGGGGGGCTAAGCACTCTCTCACCTGCAACAGCAGCACACTGGTCAGACAGACAGTAAAAATAACAGACACACAAACAAAAAGAGAGATGGTAGAACGACAGTAAATAACAGTGATGCCCATGTGGTACGAGGAAGTGCCTTAGACCTGCAGTCTTTTTAATGGCCAGCAGGGGACGACTCCTCTAGCTGCAAAAAGACTTCCAGGTGGGAAAACTGCCCTCTCCTTAAAGGTACAGTCAGTAATTTTTTAGGTTATTTAATAGAAAAAAATGTTGTACTTCTAAATCTACATTGATTAGTGTGTAAATACTTCTTCCAACAAATTGATGCATTGTCGTAAACTTAGAATTAAGCCATTAAAAATACACACTGGCGGGCACCGGTTTGTGGAATCCGCCATGTTGGCCTGCCATCTTGAACACAGCGGCTGAGATGGACGTCGCCGTTCCACCGAATCCTGTTTTATGTTTGTGGCTACAGACCGGCCACACAGGTACTACGCCTTATAAGATCCTTTTAATTTAAAGATCACAAACAGCTCTTTCAAACTACATATGACCATTTAACATTAGTACATGTATACTTTCATCATCTCTTCTTCATCATGTCCTCCTCCTCCACCACTGCTCTACTCCTCCCTCATCTCCACCTCATCCTTTTCCTCCTCACCTCGAGCCTCATCTCCTCACCTGAAGTCAGAGCTCTGAGACACAAAAACGTCCGTAAACATGCTTATTAATTCCCGATATTATCACAATTACTTACTGTCAGCAGATCAGACATGTGACCCTCCTAACAGCTGACAACCAGCCGGCTAAACAACAACAGCTGGTTATAAGCTAACATTATACCTGCTAATGTATTTATTCACCAAGTCCAACAATTTTAGATCCACTTCAAAATTCAGCTGCCTGCAATCTGCAGTCTACTGACATCAAGCAGTGACGTTTTCCACATTTTACCTTTAATATATCAAAAGACTAGTCATACTAAATATAAACTGTAGATGATGGTCATCAGAAGTGTGCGGATGTATGATGAAGCAGGGTATGCTGTACTGATGACGTCCTGCTGCAGAAGAACAGAAGTCAGATGAAACAAATACTTTGCAAAGACATAAAACTGAGTGTTTAATACAACACCAACTGTCTGAGCTTCTCATGCTGTTTCTTTTCATCTTTGATGGGTTTTGAGCTTCTCCCCTTCCAACGTGTTATTGATTATGTTACATATCTATAACCACGGACAGCCCACCTATGACAAAAGACCAGAGAGGAGGTGGATTTTAAATGTGCGCACAAATCAGGAGCCACTTCTACCGAGATGACCTACCAAGGAATGATTGGTGGGTGTGAGATAAAGCACTCTGTCCTGGATAACATGATCAGGGAGCTTTTAAAGAACACAGCAGCAGGGATCCAGGCCAAACCTCTGTTTGAGTGTGTACCAGGATTATCAGCGGAATGTGAAAACTACCTCTGAACACAACCAACGCGACAGACTCCATTTTAGTGAGTCCAAATCTACCCATCCCCCAGCGAGCCTGTGTCATGGCGACAAAAACAACTGTGCTGTAATGACAAAGCTAACCCTCCAAACTCACCTTTACCAGCTTTACTGTGGGCCATTCAGAGACGGCTGCAGGCCAACACAAGGCAGAACCCGCAGGACTGAAAGCCTCCTCCGACTAAATCAAGGAAGCAGTGATGTAAACGGTGACCGACCCTCACTGAGGTGACACCTAATGAACCCCGAGGATTAGTAATTAAAGCCAAGCATGATGCCAGGCAGTAAATCTGTACCTAAACCTGAGGCAGTGCCCTTCCTTCGACCGGGAAGCCAAACCTACAATAAATAATCCTCCTCTAATGTTGGACATATTGACCTGCCAGCAACACAACTATTGATTACCGATCAGATGATATTTTCATTCTGAATACAGTTATTACGTTTCTTCTAATCTCAGCTAAGCAGCTCACCTTTTAATGACGTCTCCACCAGGCGCAGGTACTGTTTAGACAGTTTGTTTCCATGGCTCATTTTCTGTGCCATACCGTTCCTCTGCAGCACGCACTCTTCCAGATGAACCACGTTTTGGTGCCGTTTTTCCAGACTTGCTAGCGCCCAGAACTCCTGCAGGGCGAGCTCCACGTTCTCCGGCGCGTCGCATCGCAGTTTCTTTACAGCAACTTTAGCACCGGACCTCCGGGCCACGGCTTCGTACACCACGCCGTACGTTCCCCTTCCCACCTCCCGCAGCAGGCTATAGCGGGGCGCCATGACCCTCCGCTCCAGGCCGGCCTGCTTGAAGAGGCTGCTGTCCTCCTCCATGTCATGGTCCTCTTCCGTGTTTCCCACGCTTAAACACCGGAGCACGCTGGACTCGTCAGCTCGCGCTTCGGTGGTTTGTCTGCAGCACGCTCGCGCGCTCCTTGTGCGTCTCCGCCAGGTATCACCGACGGTGTCCGCGCGACAATCACTCATCCTTTTAGAGAAACGGTCACATCGTGTCTGCCAGCAGCGTCCGCGCGGTTCCTCTCTCGATCCTTTCTACGGAGAACACTGGCAGCCACCAGGGGAGGAGGCTTCACGACCGGAACTAGGAGATCAAAGAAGTTCCGGGGAAGACCTTCAAAATAAAACACCACGCTGTACGTTACATATAAGAGTAGAGGATACATACACACGGTGCGTGTGCAACGTTGTACTTTTTCCTGTATTTCCTCTGCTTGCGAGAGAATTCTAATATTGGAGAAGTGAGTGTCACAGTGAACGTGGAAAAAAGTCACTGGCCATGGAAACACTTAATGTGTATTAAAGTATGAATTCTGCATGTCGTAAATATTTAATTTACTAATATTAATACTCATGTTAACGGCTGTTTAACGTTTACATTCATTGCTTACGTTTGCCTCGGCTTCTCCTCACCCTGCAAGTTTTCAATACATGGTTTCGTCCGCCTATCTGTCCAGCATGGTACCTCACGTGGGCGTGTCCCACGTGACTTTACACCGGTCTTCTTAACAACGTGACGCCGGATGTCCGCTGTGTTGAAACTACAATGTGCAGAAGATGGACTACAAAGTGCGCATCAGCGCAGCGCGTTGTTACCGTGTTGTTTTCTGCAGGTCATGTGAAAAATAAGGCTTTTATAGAAACAGGAACATTTAGGGTCAGGTTTACTGACGCCTTCTTTTAAAGGCTGCTACTCAGAGTCAGTTTGTGACTGAACACAAGTATCTTTGCATGTATTATGTATGTATACACAAAAAACTGCTATTAAATTATCCATCCATCCATCCATTCTCTTCCGCTTATCCAATTCAGGGTCGCGGCTATTAAATTATCATACATCAATATTTTTTTATATCAATCAACTTCAGCCCTGATCAAAATAATCAAACATTAAGTCATTTTCTGGATTTGAACCCTTTAAATACCAGTTTAATTATTTGAATTATTAATTATTACTTTTTTAAAACTAATTATTTTCCATTTAATAAATAGCAGGGGGCTGGGGCTGTGGTGGTGATTAGAGTCTTGGACATGTCAAAGATGAGCAACAAAATCGATTTGATTGCATTAATATTTTTCGGTGCAGGTGGTAGAAGACTTTTTTTTAGGCCTGTGCACAACCAGCACACACCTCTCCTTCTGGTTGAGCTGGTGGCAGCAGTGGCAGTGTCGGTGGTTTCTGCCATGGCAGCAACAGTGGTCTCCAGAGAGGGGCCTGCCTCCTACAGCTATAGGTGCTGACCACGAAATGACCAAGAAAAAAAAGAATAAATAAATAGATGTCCTTCCTCATCAAGTATTTTATATAATTAATTCTTTATATAAATGCAAAAACAGGTCTAATGTATAATAAGCAATCATAATAAATACGTATTTATCTCAAACAAACACATGAAATCAGTGAGAATAAATAGACTAAGTCCACAATCAATTCATATAGTAATAAAAGCAGACACATACCCAGTCAAGGTTGTCCACGCCACCCTTGCAGCGATTGTAGTCAGTGAGTTTGCGGTTTCTGCTGCTCAGCATGATGTACAGTAGATTGTAGGTTGTAGATTACCTGACAGAAAGACCACAATATGTGCGTCTTAAACACTGTGTGTCTAACAAGGTGCTCAGCAACACCGGGGCACCACAAGGGACCGTCCTCTCTCCTTTCCTATTCACCCTCTACACCACGGACTTCAGCCACCGCACAGAGACCTGCCATTTTTAGAAGTTTTCTGATGACTCTGTGGTGGTTGGATGCATCAGTGGGGGTAATGAGACGGAGTACCGGGCTGTGGTGGATTCCTTTGTCACATGGTGTGAGCAGAATCATCTGCAGCTGAACGTGACAAAGACCAAGGAAATGATTGTGGACTTTAGGAGGACCAGAAAACCAGTGACCCCTGTTTCAATGCAGGGGGTCGATGTGGACATAGTGGAGGACTACAAATACCTCGGAGTACACATTAACAATAAACTGGACTGGGTTAAAAACACAACTGCGATATACAGGAAGGGCCAGAGCCGTCTCTATTTTCTGAGGCGGCTGAGGTCTTTTAACATCTGTCGGACAATGCTCAGGATTTTCTATGAGTCTGTTGTGGCCAGTGCCATACTCTATGCTGTTGCATGCTGGGGCAGCAGGCTGAGGGTAGTGAATGCCAACAGATTCAACAAACTGATCTGCAGGCCAGTAACGTTGTGGGGGTGGAGCTGGACTCTCTAAAGGTGGTGTTGGAGAGGCGGATGTTGTCCAAGTTAAGGACAATGCTGGACAACACCTCCCACCCACTCCATGACATGCTGGTCAGTCACAGGAGCACGTTCAGTGAGAGACTGAGATTACCCAGATGCACAACTGAACGACACAGGAGATCATTCCTGCCTGTGGCTCTCTCTCTGTACAGCTCCTCCATCTAAAGCACAAGTATACACTG
>VUQS01075301.1:0-24774 GCA_015108495.1 Heterochromis multidens
ACCTTCACGGGCCACGAAAAAACTCGAACTCTGAACACTACCTCTATTACATTCAGAATTACATATTATAAAACCATACTCTTATGATTTGCAATAGTACTGTTGCTCTAATGAACCACATTTACCTTGGTGACATATTCCAATGCACATTACAATTACATCACATGGTATTAACTCTTAACACCTTATGTCACTGTTGTATTTAAGTCCATGGGAATTATGTGTACTTACTCCCAAATTCCTATCCGCGCTACACCCTCCCCCTTCTAAAATGTTTGATGCCCCCATCAAACCCCGCAGATTAGAAAACCTGAAAATCTGTGCTCTGTCCATCAGGCTCTGACTTAACACAGGAAGGGCATAGTGCTAGAGGGTGACACCATGAAGTCTGGTAAGTGTGGCGTCGTGCGTCTCTGTATATGCCGCTTCCAACCAGCACTCCATGACTCAAAACAGTTAAAGGCTGATCAGAAGGTTGTCCAAGTTCATTATAACTCAGTTTCACCACAGGCCTCTTTACTCTCTTTTGGCGCTCCACGGGATGCTCCTCCGCTTCCAGCAACCATCCCCTCTCCTCTGCTCCCACCTCAAGGTCAGTAACTGCAACTGCCTCAGAGTCTAGTTGCAGATCTGGAAGGTTGTGATCATCTGGATTTGCATTAACCTCTGCCAGTTCAGGAGCTGAAATCCCAGGATGAGTCACGCTAGGATTTTGACCTCGATCTCTCAGGAACAGTTCATGACATGCCAGAAGGTCTTCACACTCCACATGTGAGGATCGTGTTGGGCATGCCTCTTCGGATTCCGACTCCGAAGGAGACATTGCCTCTCCATGATTCTCAGTTAATTCCTTCTTGGTGAGTCTCCTTTGAGCTCTAGTAACAGGTCCAGGGAATAACTCTGGTTCACTATCATCTGGCAGTCTCACTAGATAACCAATAGGTAACAAGTGGTTACGGTGTACTGTTTTCTCCACCCCGAGTCCCCTCTCAGGCTTCACTCGGTAGACAGGTAGGTGGGGAAATTTCTCAACCACGAGGTAAGGTATGGCTCTCCACTTGCTTTTCAGCTTATGCTTTCCAGCGACACCGAAATTCCTCAACAACACTCGGTCTCCTGGTGCCAAGTTTTGTTCTTTCACATGCTTGTCATGTGCTTTTTTGTTTCTCTTATGATTTTTGTCAGCGGTCTCTACCGCTAGGCGGTAGGCTTGTCGCAGATCGGCTTTCAGCTTGGCTACATACTGGTGATGTGTCAGCCTGCTTTGTTTGTCATCACTGATGCCGAAACAGATGTCCACGGGCATACGGGCCTCCCTGCCAAACATGAGCATGTAAGGTGAATACCCGGTGGCTTCGTTCCGCGTGCAGTTATAAGCATGGACCAAATGACTGATGGTTTGACTCCACGTCCGCTTCTGCTTGGAATCCAGGGTTCCCAGCATGGAAAGTAACGTCCGGTTAAATCTCTCAGGCTGTGGATCTCCTTGGGGATGATAAGGGGTTGTCCTGGATTTCCGGATCCCTAACACTCTTAGAAGATCTTGGATCAGCCTACTCTCAAAATCACGTCCCTGGTCAGAATGTATCCGTGCAGGAAGTCCGTAATGCACAAAGTACCGCTCACTGAGAATCTTGGCTACCGTGGATGCTCGTTGGTGTTTGGCCGGAAAAGCTTGAGCATACCTGGTAAAATGATCAGTCACTACCAGGATGTTAGCATATCCTTGTGAATCTGGCTCTAGTGACAGAAAATCAATACACACTAGATCCAATGGCCCACTGCTGGTAATCTGGTTTAATAGTGCAGCTCTTTGTGTAGGTGCTTTGCGTGTGATGCATTGTCCACAATTTCTGATGTACTGTTCTACTTCTGCACTCATCCTAGGCCAGTAGAATCGGTCTCGTAGGAGCTCAACAGTTTTGTCCACCCCCAAGTGCCCTGACTCATCATGAAGGGATCTGAGCACCACAACATGTTCTTGGGGTAGTACAAGCTGATGCATCTCCTTTCCAGGTTGTCTCTGCACTTTTCTGTAGAGTAGTCCATCTATGATCACTAACTTGTTTGCTTCTCTGTGAAGCAACACAGCTCCTGGGTTAGCCATTTTGTCGAGAGACAAGGGAATCTCTCCATTAATGGATTTCTTTACTGGAGCGATCGCTGGATCATTGTCTTGTGCATTGATAAGCTCTGAATTACTTATCTGGGTTTAACAACCATAATTCAGATGAGTGGGGAAAGCAAAACATTCTGGGACTACCTCAGGGGAAACTCCCAAAGACTCAACATAGTTGACAACTCCTCCTCCTACTGACTTCCTACAGGAGATTTGCTTACACAGAGCTTTGACACTGTCCAAGGGCATGTCTTGCCACTCAGGGTTCTCAGTGGATAAGGGATTGCGCGACAAGGCGTCAGCATCCACGTTGCTTCGTCCAGGTCGATACTGAAGAGTGAAGTTGTATGTTGCAAGGGCAGCTAACCACCGATGACCAGTGGCGTTGAGCTTTGCTGTGGTGAGGACATATGTGAGGGGATTGTTATCTGTCCTCACAGTGAACTGTGCTCCATACAGGTAGTCGTGAAACTTGTCAACTACAGCCCACTTTAACGCCAGAAATTCAAGCTGGTGCACGGGGTAGTTCTTCTCAGATGAACTGAGCTTCCGGCTCGCGAAAGCAACTGGTCGCAGCCCTTCTGGGTGTTTTTGGTTAAGCACAGCACCCAACCCATGCAGGCTAGCATCTATGTGCAACACATATGGCTTGGATGGATCTGCGAACGCCAACACAGGTGCATTTGTGAGACAATGTATGATCTTCTGAAAAGCTTCTGTACACGAAGAGTCCCACCTGTCCCCAAAGGGTTCAGTTACCCTGTAGTAGATCTTTTCCGGGACCTTGATAGGTCTCTTGCCTTTCTGAGTTGGTGGGTAACCTTTACAGAGTTCGGTTAATGGTCTGGCAATGATGGAGTAATCCTTTATGAAGCAACGGTAGTACCCACAGAACCCTAGGAAAGACTGCAGCGATGGAAGATCAATGGGTTGCTTCCAGCGAGCTACTGCCTCAACTTTGCCTGGGTCTGTGGCAATACCGTCCTCAGACACTATGTGTCCCACATAGGTCACTTGTGGCCTACAGAACTGACATTTGTCGATGGATAACTTTAGGCCAGTCTCTTCCAGTCTTTGGAGAACCTTGAGTAGTCTCTGTTCATGTTCTTCCAAGGTCTTCCCGAACACTATCAAGTCATCCAGGTACACTATGACCTCGATCATGTGCATGTCTCCCACCACTTTCTCCATCACTCTTTGAAAGGTTGCGGGAGCTCCTGTTATCCCTTGGGGCATCCTTTCGAACTGAAAAAATCCCAGAGGACATATGAAAACACTTTACATCTCTCTGCCAGTTTCTGCCTTAGTCTCTCCTTCCATTCTGCTGGTATGGGAGAGTCTCCAAAGTCGAATAGAGATGGATCTAACTTAAGGGAATCTCTGCTGTTCGTGCCTGGCACATCAGTCACTATGTCCGCCACGTAGAGATGTGCAATCACAGTGCCCGTGGGAATGGCAGTGTCTTTAAGTGACTCATTCCGCATGAGAACCAGGAATCTGTCTTTATCAAGCATCTTGGAGAACAGTACAGTCGGTTGCAGTAACACACTTGGGGGAAAAGCATGTGAAGGTGCACGTTCTGAAATGAGAATACTGTCTCCCATCATCTGAGTTTCTTTGACTTTACAGATAGCTATATGCTCTTTTCCCGCTGGAATGACTAGCGGGCCTGGGCCAGTCCACTTTACTTGGGCCACGGGAAGATCCCCAACCTTTGGCGACTCAGGCTTAAGGGTAGGCAAGCTCTTGGACTGGGGAACATTCATTTTGACGGAGCGCACATTACCTGGTCTTTTCTCTTTCTCGTCTGTAATGACAGGTCGTATCTTTTGAACATTGGTGCCCACCAGGACCGGTATGTTGTCTGAACAACGGGGATCTGGGCACACCAGAGCAAGATCTGGGACGGCCTCCCCCCTTCCAGAGATCGTTTTAGGAAGTTCCAATTCCATTTGGATGTAGCCTCTATACGGGTAGCTGGTCTCGGATTCACTTAAACCCCAAATGTCTAAACCAGTGACAGGTTGTAGAGGCACATGAGGCAGGTGTTTCGCATACCAACTATCGAAAACGATGGTCACTTGAGACCCACTGTCTAAGAGGGCGGTGCAGGGCACGCCATCCACCTTCACACAGGCTGTGGAGGGTGGCCCTACCAGTCCTTCAGGAAAACCGGGTGTCTGGATGCTTACAGCACTCCGGTTGACCCCTACACCTGTGGGGGTCGGTTCTTTTTCAGCACTGGGAGCTTGCTGGATTGCTTCCTGCTTCCGTTGGGCTTGAATGAATTTCTGTATCACCTTGGGGTAGTTCTCTGGGGCCTTACATTTGGTGGAAATGTGCCCATCTTCCCCACAGCGATAACAGAAAAAGTGAACAGGCTCTCTGCGGACTAGGGGTCTCTGCTGCGGGTACATGGTGGAAGTATCATGGTGATGTGTGGTTACTGCAACCCCTTTCACAGGTTTAACAGACATAACTGAGATCTGCTTTCTCAGCTTCCGTACTTCCTTCTTTAGAGCTTGTATATCTCTGCTTTCTCCCAAGTCGGCTGCATCATCATTGGTGCACGGGGCAATGGAAACAGGAAAACACGACACCCCGGAGGCACCGGTGAGTTCACTGACTTGGGTTTTCAATTCTCGTATCTCAGCTCTGAGATCTTTCACAGGTACCTCTGTGGGTATAGCGGCACTTTTAACATGTACATTTTTGTTGGGGTTAAGTCTACGCCGGGAGGCTTCCTGCTCCTCTTCGATGCGCACTTCATTTAACAGTTGCAGAAAAGTAGGTGGATAGTCTCTCCGCTCCCTTACCCGCAAATTCAATAGCGTCATATCAGATCAGATTGCACCTCTGATAAATTTATCAAGACGTGCTTTGTCTACAGAGGATAGCGGCAAGCCTCCTTTCTTGACCACTTTGCTCAAGGATCTTTCCATCCTTCGAAGGAACTCAGATAGCTTTTCGCCAGACTGTTGGCATAGCATGCGGAATGCAAAACAGAGTTCCAAAATAGGTGGCTGTAGCTCAGGAGGTAGAGCAGGTCACTTACTAATCGGAAGGTTGGTGGTTCGATCCCTGGCATGCGCCAAATATCCTTGGGCAAGATACTAACCCCAAGTTGCTCTCCGATGCATTCGTCGGAGTATGAATGTGTATGAATGGTTAGACACGAAGCACTTGAGCACAGAAAAAGTGCTTGTATGAGTGGGTGTGAATGGGTGAATGAGGCAGTTGTATAAAAGCGCTTTGAGTACTCCGGGAGAGTAGAAAAGCGCTATATAAGAATCAGTCCATTTACCATTCCCCCGTCTCTGGGGTGTCAAAGGTGTTCTCAAGCACATCAATGTACTCTTGGGGTGTTGCATCAGGGTTGTTGAATCTAACAGCCTGCAATATCTCCAGAGCAGGACCCTTTACACTTTCCATAATTCTCATTTTCTTTTCTTTGTCCGGCCGATCATACTCCTCTATTATCAGTCGGGCTTGTAGTATCCAGTTCTCTAGCTGCTCCTCTCCTGGGGGAGTGGGAACAACCCCCGAGAAGGTCCGTAGCCTCCTGCAGTTGCTGTGGTCACTGGCAGGCTTGGATGTGCTTTGCAGCAGGTCTCCCACAGCTCTGATAATCGCTTCAGGCGTGGAAACCGGAAATGGGGCAGCAGGTCCCAAATTTGCTTGGGGTACCTGCGAGTCATCTGGAAATATTTGGTCAACAGACCTGTCTTCCTCCTCCAAATGTCCAATGATTCTCCAGGGTGAGTTACTGCCTTCAGCCAGGATGTCTAAAGGAATGGCTTTGGTGTTGACTTTCTCACTGCACTCACACAGCACAGTCAAACACTCACTCTGAGGATCGTACATCCGCCCTCTGACTTTAACACGCCCAAGTGCTTTAATAGCGTGCAGTGTTTCTTCTATGAAGTTAGTCTCTGTGTGTTCTGGAACCTCTTTGAGGAGTACAGCATGTGAAGGGAACTGTGCCATACCTTAGATGCGTGTGTGTGTATCTTAAAGTATGGATCAGTGTAACTTAACACCAAAAACAAATAAACTTGGCTTCCTGTCAGCTTACTTTTTTTTTTTCTTTTTTTTTTTTTCAAGTTGCTCTCTTAAAAGGGTTGTCTGGGTCACAAGTTAGTGCAAATTATTACTAGCATTAATCCCAGCGGTGCCTCCATTTTATGTAGCACCCCACCCACTATACTGCGTCTAAACCCTCTTACCTCAGATTTGACCAACTAGGTGGGGTGTTGGGTTCGTTGATCTGCAGATACCACAAAGGTTCTGGCATGTACAGGAATCAGGGCAACTCTAACATTAAACCCCTTGCCTGCGGGTTGAATTCACACACTACTTAAAGAATTAGCCCAGACAACTCTTTAACACAAGAATGGAACATTTACTGAGCTTCAGTGCATTACAAAGTGTACAACCACAATCTTTTAAACGAAATGAGGTCACAAATAATCCTGAGCAAATGAAATATCCTTTGAAATGGTATAAAATAACTCAAATTCAGGTTATCACCCCTTGGTGGTTAATTCACTGATACCTCATCCAAAAGGACTAATTTTACACAGCTATGCTATGTAAATTACACACTAAATACACTCTATTCACACATGGGCCCCACACACGCTCACATTCACACCAGTTGCAGGCCTGTTTGTCGCTCGCGGCTGCACGGCGGTGAAGCTCCTCTCCTCCCCGGTCAGCACACAAAGAGTCTAATCTTACAGTTCAGCGGCTTTGTTGGCCACGGCTCCCAGTCCCGAACCAAGTCCAATTCTCGGCTTCTCCTGGCAACACCACACCGTCTCTGCTACAGCACGTTAGCAGCTCACCCGTCAGTTCAGTAACAGTTCTTTGCAGGTGGCTCCGTTGAGCAGACGAGTAGTCCGGGCTAACAGCTAGCCTCAGAGACCTCGGCTGAAAACACACACAGTCCTCCGCTGCAGTGCGACTCTCAGGAGTAACACTTCACACACACTCCGTTGCGAAGCATTCACACCAACTGTTAACTTCTAGTGACACATTTGTTTGCTAGTCAACCTTGGTAGACTACGCTAACTGTTCTGCACATGTTCAGATCTCACACTCGTGCGTCTCTATATCACATTTTCTCCTTCGTCTCCCCCCACTCACTACTGGTAAAACCAACAGGCTACCTTCACGGGCCACGAAAAAACTCGAACTCTGAACACTACCTCTATTACATTCAGAATTACATATTATAAAACCATACTCTATGATTTGCAATAGTACTGTTGCTCTAATGAACCACATTTACCTTTGTGACATATTCCAATGCACATTACGATTACATCACATGGTATTAACTCTTAACACCTTATGTCACTGTTGTATTTAAGTCCATGGGAATTATGTGTACTTACTCCCAAATTCCCATCCGGGTTACATATTTTTACATTGATTTCTGTATTTTCCTATTTTTTGGACTGCTGTGTGACTATTGTGAGGAGCAAATTGTTGCTCGGTTTCTTTTTGTTCCAGTTGTTTTCCTCATGCCTTTGTCATTGTTTAAAATGTTTAAAATAAAGAAATACAACATTTTTTTGTCATTATTTATTGTTTTTTCTTGCCATTCCTTTTTTCAAATAATGTTCTTACAAGGGACATGCAGACTGAAATAAACATGCAGCTCACAGATAAAAAGCTCACTGGGACTGTTTTGTCCCACTTAGGGCTGTTTTGGGGCTGTACACTGACTAGTGCATTTCTTGAGGTTTAAGAAGTTTTTTAGTTTGTGCTAATATGCGTTGCCATCAGGGGTGTCCTTTTTTGGAGTGAGGGCCAAAGCTTCAGTACATCTATGACAGTAACTGTCACTCTATATTCTTGCAATTCTCAGTAATAGGTGTTAAGGGTTGGTATGCAAAAATTATGCATATAAGTAAAGTGATGATTTAATATAGGAATACAATAATATAAATACAAGGTTGCCAACATGCTCACATCATTCAAATATTTCGAAACATTGAAGATGGACTTCTGAGCACTGAGAATTGCAGCTGTGGGGCCATTTCATTTGGCCTTTTTTAACCTTGAGGATGGGCTAGAGGGCTGCTAGGACTCAGTTTATACAAAAGTCATTGCCAGCTGAACTTAAAAAGGTGGCAGCCCTGTTCTTCAAATTTAAGATGGAAAATTAAGGGTTTTTGTTTACTCTCAATGTCAGGAAGCTGATTTCAACAAAAAGGCTCTACTGCAGCTGGCCAAGACAACTGGAGATAAAGTTTGTGACTAACAGAAAAACATATTGGAATATTTAGCAGTTGAAGAGCCACATATTTCCCTGAAGTTGGAGGAATCCAAAACAGATAAAACAAGCAGGAATATTGAACACATATTTGACAGTAGACAGAAGGCAACAGTCCACAAACACCTTATTAATATTCACAGTATGTTCCATTGCCCTGAAGTGGTCAGCCAAGGGAAAAAAGCAATTCATGTCGCATGCAAACATCTATCAAATATGTTTATTCTTCACATTATTTAATATTGCAAATATAAAGCAAATAAGATAGAATTGAGAGTCAGAGCCTTTAACAGTGTGTAGACTGCAGAATTTCATATGGTTTCACAAATGAGAGTCTCCAGCATCTTGCTGAGAAGGAAAGGGAGCTTTTCTGCTTTTTTCTGCTACCAGGTGCTAAACTCACACAAGCACTGCAGCACAATCTGTAAAGGTCTTGTCATACTTGAGTAGAACATTTATGGAACATCTGCGTAATGGAGACCTTTGTTTAAATGCCAGAAAGGCACTACATTAAAAGACCTCATGAGAGGTGCTTAGATACTGTACAACTTCCTCCTTTCTCCCACTGGAAGTCATACAGTATGTTTAGCGATAGAAATATATGGCAGCAATAAATCATATTGAAATTCCATTAATATGAAGGACTGATTTGCTTTGTCAAGGAGATGGTGTCGTGGTGTGATGAACGAGTCCAAAGACTTCATAAATACCCTGGGAGAAAGGCACTGGGGCTGGGACAAATGCCCAGGATCCACTTAAAGAATCAAAAAGATTTATTGTCCAGAAAGAGAAAGGGAAAAGCCATGGACAGAGTGAGAGAGAGGACAAGAGAGAAGAGTGACAGATTTTTCTAGCAATATGGCATAAAATGTGCTATAATTGCATCATCCACTTTCTTAAATAATAACCTATTAGTTGCAAAAGACATTTTAATATGTTTTAAGCGGTATTTATCAAATCCAGGTCAACACTGAGCCTAATACATTTCAGGTGTAGCAGTGTGAATGACCTCATGACTATATCACCACAGGTAAATAGAGTATTATGTTGTGTGGGAACAGATGTGGAAAAATTAGGATGTTACCACTCTTTCAAGGCCAGAATTGAGAAAGGAAATTGCAAATTTGTTGCACATTTCATGGAGCACAAATGTTTACTCCTGAGCTTGGAAACTGTAATTAAATAAATGTACTAAAAAGAACAAAAAACAAGGCAAACTGCCTTAACTGGTGCAACAAATTAACAGGGATGTCATCCTCAGTATGTCAATCACGAATGATAAGCGATTATAATTAAAGTCGCCTGTTGTACTGATTAAAGTGCAATCACCAAAGAAACTTTTCAGGTCAGATTTCCGGACAAGCCCCTAAATAGTTACAGTCCCTTAATCCATGGCTCAAAAGAACCCAACATATGAGATGCCATGAAGTTGTTTGTATACGTATAGATTTTAGAATACAAAAATAATCTAAAACAAACAAACAAACAGTTAAAGGGAGATAGAAGCTCTGGCAAAAGCAAACAAGAGGGAGAAGGCCTTGAAACAACCAGAGAATGGGCTGCCAGATTCAGATGTCTCCCTTAAACTTATGTTAACAAAGTAAATTACTAAATCTAGGACAAAATAGGATTGCCAGTAACTTACAACTCAACTAACAATAAAAGCTTCTTTTGGCTGGTCCCTTATTTACAAGGGGTTGCTACATTGGATGGATCCACATATTTGTTTTGACATAGATTTTTATGCTAGATGAGCTTCCTGATGCAACCCTGGGATTTGTGCCTCCTCTCAGTCTTGAACTGGGGATCATTCACACCAGGTGAATGGGTAAACCAACATCAAAATTGTGAAAAGCAACTGAGGCAAAACACTGACGCTGATGGAGGAGAGACCAGGCTCCTTCACCTCCTCTGGTGTTTTATATTGCAGTTTTGCAGACACGTGACCACAAATCCCGTGACTTAACTTAGTCACCATTTTGGACATGTGACAATCATGATGACAATGTAGGCTCAAGTGATAAGACTCCAGTCACACAGGCCTAGAGACCGGCCCATCAACTTTCTGGGAACCACTGGCCAGAGGGGAAAAATGAATATTCCCCAAGTGGTTGCTGGAGACTGTTGGCAGTCGCAGGGAAAATGATTGCTAAAGCCCCAGTCACATAACCCTACAGACTTGTCAGTGACCCCCTGGCAACCACCTGTGTCTAGGTAAAAACATGTATTCCACAACCGGTTGGGAAAAAACCACCTTGTGATTGCTCTGCAGCCAACATGTTTCAAAAAGCGCAACCTTTACTTTGAAGGTGAAGCTTTTCCATTTCCGCTTTTTCTACTGCTTGGCTAGTAGTTTTTCATGTTTGCAGACAAACATGAAAAACTACAGGCAACTGCAGTCTGAAAGCAACCAAAGCAATCACTAGCAGGTTTTTGGTGCAGCAACATCTTTGCAACCGATTTCACCAGGGAGAGCCAGAAACTTCCAGGAACCACTGTCAATCAATCAGGGAATATAGCAACCAATAGTTGTATCACCTCCAATATGGCAGACAACTCTTGAGCAACATGCACATGACATAATATGAGAAACCTCAATATGTAGTTGACTGTCTTCTCTCAGTCAGCATGAGGGATAAACCATGTAGAGAGCAGGTTAATGAGGACACAAAGAAACAACAATCAGAGGGTAAATGTGCTGGTGCAACAAGGTGCATGTAAGAGCCAGAAAGCCATTTATTCCTGGCAATGCATCCTGTATGCAGATAACTTTTTTTGAATGAGAGTAAACATTAATTTAACGTATAATTGTACACAAAACACTCTGGGACTGAAATATGACCAGATCAGCCAACCACACTGTGAGGTAATCTGGCTCCCACTGTTATCACATCTCAGTGTGTGTAAATTAAATTTGTGGGCGACCACCTTCTAAAGAAGAAGCATCACTCTCACAACATGAATAGTCATCTAAATTTGCCTCTTCTGGCTTTCTCAAGAAAACCACACAAAAGCTTAAGGCTGTAGAAGTAATGTTGACTCTGGAATGGAGAAAAACAAAGACTATAAAGCAGCATTTTCTTTGATGTGGGAAGTTCTATATTTGCATTATGAGATCAGATCAAAATGTGGGAGCAATCAAGATAAAGAATTTTAATAGCAGGTGTAAATGGCACCTAAAACTGGGTATACATGGTGTGATTTTGGGCTGTCATAGAGGGAAAGATGAAAAACATGAAAGATTTATGGTGATATCTTCAGTTATTGCTCCAGATTGATGGTCCTACATTTCAAAGTGAGAGAGGGTCTAAGTCAGCTGCTGGAATATTTTTTGCAACCAAAGACAGCCTGACAGTATTGGAAATTCAGGATGATCTTACAACATGACTGCTGCAAGACCTACATCTGCTAACCAACCAACCAACAGGAATGCAGCACTAAAATAAAATGGATCAATTTGACACCAGCACTGGAAAAAAACAAAAAACAAAAAAAACAACAACAAAACAAACAGAATAGATGGAAGTAAAACGTGCAAAACAAAATGCCTGGGATTCCAACAAAGAAGAAAGTCTAGTCGAGCTTTGGCAGCAGGAGCTTGTTTGCATGATGTGTCTTCCATCTGTTATCATGACCGCGCCAAAGAAGTCATAGCATGGAAACAAGAATTCGAGGAAGTGCAGCCTTGGTCTTCAGGCATTTTTATCATTTAGTCTACATGGAACAAACTTAATGTACTACCCGAGGTTATTTGATCTATATCACAGCGTGGCCTTCAGTGAATTTATAAGATTGCTGAAATATCCGTGTTTAGGCACCTTTAGATACAGGCACACCATTTAGCACACAGGAATGAGCACGCTGTGTATACTTAATCAACTACATCATGTATTAACAGGTACCAGTTACATGAAGCGGTTTTAACATTCAACATTTATGCACTTAACAAAATAAATAGGCTTTCATTTCATCACGTGTAAGCCACAATGATAGAGGGTAATGCTCTTATTATTTTATAAGCAATAAGAAAAAACAAGTGCCCTTGGTTTCAACATGAGCTTTCTGGTTTGGAGAAATAAAGCTGGTTAGCCTGGTAAAGCCATTTACCAAGTGTCACAAACTGATATATCTATACTTACTATAGTGAGAACAATGACACCATGAGAGAGGATGATGTTAGAACATCCTGAACACATTTCCAGTTGCTATATTAGTTTTTTTAAATCTATGCTTTTACAAGTTTAGCTGGTTTCATACTACTTAGGTTGTAGTTATGCATATGGCTTGCATTACTGGATGTCCATGTCCAGTAGAGTGTGAAACGTGGTGTTGTAGGATCCAAATCCTTCAACCTGAAATACCTTCTACGCTGCTTACAGGCTTGTGTGCGTATGATACATTTTCTATGCCTGCTTTGTTCTCCATCCTAAATCAAATGGAAACCCCACAGCTCTTCTGCACAATAACAGGCTTCAGCACCCAGCAGTAAATTAGCCACTCCACAATGTTCAGGGAGCACGGCATCTTAATGAAGCATTTCATTTTCTCATTACTCGGTCCTCACGTTTTCCCCTGTTGTAGAAATCAGGGCAGAATGAGGAGAGAAGTAACAAAGAGAATGGAGGGAAAAGACAGCAACGAACTACTCTCAGGGTGTAAATGGGTTTCACATTTACATTTTCAAACTGAGTCATAGCTCATTAGACAAATGATATCAAGTGCTCTTTTTTTCCTCTGAGGTAAAGAGCGGTAAAGTAACACTGAAGCATCGTGTGGCCAAATGGATGTGTGGGTTGGAAGACTTTTCCAGGAATCCGATTCTGTGATTCAGTGTGGGAATGTTGGATACCTTTTTATTGCTCTTCTAGAAAAATAATTTAGTTGCCTAATAGCTTTTGATGCTTTTGGTGTTCTTTCCCTGGTTTTCCCCCCCTCACTCCACAAATCCTTTTGTAACTCTGACTTCACCTTTCCTGGAATGTCACAGCCTCCACCCTCCATCCGTCACTGTTCTCTGTCTTTGCTTGATACTGGGAGGGATTCCCACACCTGACCTCACATGGCTTCACTCTAGGATTTTTAATACACCCTTTCCGTGGCCTTAGATCCCCTCAGCGCTTGGCAAATTATCTTTTTGCCTGTCCAAGAAATGGTAGAGAGAACTGGGAGAACTTCATCGGGAGATTAGGACATATTATACAACACTAAGGAATAACTGAGCTGATATGGAGCTCACTTATGTCTAATTTTAGGAGAAACATCTTAACTTAAATCCTTAGTCAAACCATCATCCAATTACACAGTCTGATTACCTTGTTCTGCATCTTCTGCTGTAACATAATTCGTCTAAAAGATCAGATTAGGTAGAGCACCCAGAGAAAACAAGACAGGAGAACTTGTGCTTGGAGTAGCATAAAAAAAAAATCAAGGGCAAAAGTGAGAGGGCTGTGAGTGTTGTTAAACTTTCACAGATTTAGAGTTCAATGTGTTGGCAATTACTATGTTTTCACTGTGACAAAGCACAATTATTTTTTGGGAAACCGTTTCCAACTGCCTTGTTTTTTGCATGTGCTGGAATTATTCCACAAACATATTGCCACCACAGATATCATGAAACAACATTTTGATTGGGCAATCAAAACATCCCCACATGTGGCTGTTTGTAAAAACAAATGTGGCATTTCTTTGTATTTGGTCTGAATTTAATTTACAAGCATGGGATTAAATCCAGTAGTTTTCCTCAGGCCCATGGGACATGTTCAGGGTACTTCTAGGAACTGCATGACTCTGGGCTCGATGACTGTTTAAGCAACTCCAGATCTGCTTTAGTGATCATTCTCACCATGCTGTGGGCTGTAAGTTGTTACAAGCCACAGTGTTTGATTGCATTTTATTAGTTTGAGAGTTGAAGCTGACCCTGACCGGCTTTGTGGCTTGCAACTTTGCAAGACTAGCTGCCAGAATATAAAAGGCCAGTTTGGAGTCTGAGTTGAGTACAGGGTAGAAATGACTATGGTGGATGCATTCAGTAGTATGGTGTTGCTGTTGGAAATAATATGGTCTCTTCATTGAGATGAATCCATAGCATAAAAGATCAACACAGTTATAGTAAAAAAAAAGTTGTGTGTGTAATGCTGTACACTTCTCGCCTTCAGCAAACGTCAATTCTGGTAGGTCTATGTGCCGAGTTCAGTTTCAGAGAGCACTACTCTGTTGAAATTACTACTCAAACACCTAGTATTACTATTACTACTTCAATTGCTATTTGTAGTAATGACAAAAAAATTCAAAGTAATGTTCCATAACAAATACTGTCGCTAAAAGCCAAAAAAACGGTCACTGTAACATGAAGGATATACTGTAACAGCAACAAAACTGATATCCTTCCCCAAAATATATTCATGGCCAAAAGGGAATTTATCTAACCAGACATCCAAAAATCAGCTCAGTCTAAACTCAGAAATAATTATCTTTTTTAGCAAACACCTTACATCACACTTCAATTTATGCGCAGACCTAATTGATTTGCTCAGGAAAAAGCCCAATTAAGATGAAGTGATGGGACCCACAGCCATCTGTCTATGATTACAGCTTGGGAGAAACACTGCAACAATGGCTGCTTGGGCATGGCAAGAAAGAAGGGAAGACCCCAGCAATGATCCAGCACAACAATTACTGGGGACCCAAATCCCCCAAGTCAGCTGTTTGTAGAAGCGAAACAGACCTGGCAAGCCAGAGGCTGTGAGGGATCCAACATGCAACTGAAGCCAACCAACACACTCCCAATCAGATCAGCTCCATGTGTGGTAGGCCCATGTCTATACATATATTCAATCAAGGCCAGATTAAAAGAAAAACGTTGCCAGAACAGCCAATAATCACTGTTTCACTGATTTTATAGTGCCAAGTGTTTTGAATCCAAAATATCCAATAGGTGTTCTGATGATTCACATCAGTTTCACACGCAAAGCATTCAGTGGCCATTGTGCTTTATGGGGCTTTTTCATACTGCAAGAAACCATTCCCATCAGGGTGGAAATGTGTTATCACAGGAAAAAGGTGATCACACAGAAAAAACTCTTCATTGATTTGCAGTGACTCTTCCATCTGAAAAGGACAAGTAGGTCCAAACCATCTAACCAAATGATGACATATGCATCAAATAAATCCTGGGGGTCAAACATTATTAGTATTAGTATTATTATTATTATTAAAATGTTTTCCCCTATTAGTGTGTTATTTTTGGAAAAATAAATCATGGTTATATTTTCCATCAGAACTTTTTAACAACTATGTAACTATGTAAAAAAGTATAGCTTGATACTGCATCCTGTTGGTCAGGTGGTCGGCCTTGGCACTCCAGTTCAACCACCGTAAGTCTTTTGGGTTATTTGGCATCTATAGTGTTAGCATGCTAGCACAACATGCTAATGCTAATATTACAAGTTGCTTACTTAGCCAAATAAGCTTGAGTGTTTTTCCATAAGCTCAAAACACACACACACACACACACACACACACACACACACACATAATAGGAACCTAAGAAACATGTTCCCCACCTCTGTACTGGCTTGGCTATTGTGGGCGATCCAGTTAGGGTAAAAAAAATACTTTAATTTGAATTTGGTCAAATGTGACTAGAATGTAATAATGTGGTTACTGTGAAACAATAAGAAACTGGTGATGGTGATCTGGGGAACACTGGACACTGAGAAGAAAAAGTAGATATCCCGCTATGGGATACACATGTTGCTGTGTGTCCCCTTAGAACTGTTTTGCCCCACAGTATGTTGTTGGTACAGTCTGCTACATGACCACAAAGATGTTACGTGAGCTCATTTCTGCTGATAGATGTCACCTATGACCTCACAAAATTGTAAGTGACTAAACTGACAAGCAAAGCATGTATTTCTAGATTTATTACCACTCTTTCCTTCATAGGGTCTCCTGCTGTACAGTAGGTCAGCCTTTATGCAGAATACACCTGTTGGTACATTTTTGATTTACCAGACACGTCTGACTGTGCAAACAATGACCTTGAATTTTCCAACAAGTCAAACAAATTAAGATCCAATAAACAACAGCTGTAACTCTTTTTTTGTTGACCTTGACACTTAAAAGTTCTCACCTTGCTGCAGTGATGCAACAGGTGAAACTCCAGGGTGTGTGAGTGTACTGTGACATCACTACTGGGTGAGGTAAGGTTGAAACTGTGAAGTACAAAAGGTGTTTAAACTGTTTTCAGCCTGTTGAAAGGACTTTAAGCTTGTTACTTAGTTTCAGGGTCAATCCTAATGAACATTCACGTAAATCCAGAGGGAATTCCTTTTGGATGATTTTCATGTTATAAATGAGAAACTCTACATCACACAGCTTCTGACAGGCTCTTTGAGATAACAGAGATTTCAGTTTTATTTTTAACAGCACCGTCTAATAGGAGTGCCAGAAACTGTCGAAGCCACCCTGGTAGAAGAGGGCTTGAGGCAAAAAAAAGAAAAGAAAAAACACTATCAGGTTTCAGAATATAATGTAATTAATCTTCATTATTTTTATCAAGATGATGATTTCACCTTTTCCAAATTCTGTTCAGTTGTGCAGCTTTAGGGCATCACAAGAATAGTATGGCAATGTGCATGCCTTATAAAGCATCTGTCAGTGTTTGGCATGGAATATGTACGGGAATGTTTATGTTTGCAAGCATGTGTATAATAAGCATCAGAGAACAGAAGCTACTACCTCAGTAGCAGAGCCTAAAATCATTGCTTTAAAAATTCCATTGAACCCAATGAAAAAAAAAAAAAGGAAATATAAAAGTGGATTGGCATAAAATAACTCTGATTCGAACCAGCAGACAGGATTAAATGCCCTGATGCTTTGGTATGTCTGTAAGCAGACACACAACCCAGAATAGCCAAAAAGGGACTTCCCCACAAATCCTGGAAGTACAGTGTTCTCATACTTTAAATAAATGTGTACACATCATGCTGTCATGGGAAAAGACAGAAACCCTATTAGCCAAATGTCTTACATGTATATTAAAAAAAGCGGTAAAATATATGTAAAAACAAATGAGATATAGTATAGCTAAACCCAGGAGGAAACATAGCCTGATTGCTTTACATGTTTTAACTGCCAGCATGAAAATGGCCTCTTTAGTGTAATCGCTTACATGACAAGGGTTTTGCCAAATAGGTCTAGTCTGGACTTTATTTAATGAGCACTGAAGGAGATATGACTTATGACATATTTTACCACCTGTTTCAATATGTGATTTCACCCTCAGTGGGAAAATTAAGTTATGACTGATCATCATCAGATTATAGCTACAATATTTATGAGACTCCAACCAAGCCAGTAATGACATGTACATCTGTGGCTAATTGTAGATGATTTGTGGTCATATTGAAACATTAAAAATTGAGGATCGCAGTGAGTGTGAGCTTTGTTGTTTCACAGATTTGGCAAATAGCAACACTACATTAGGTGCAACACTGTGGGTGTTTATGAGAGGAAAACCTGCTTGGACTATTAATACCTGGTTTATTTTGGGGGTAGATGTTTTTCATAAAACAAAACAAAACAAATCATGCTCCACACACTTACCTCCTTGCTTTGTGTGGCCAGTGCTAACAACTGTGCTAATCTTACATTTTAGTTCACAAATTAGAAAGCTCAATTAAATGTAAATGCATCAAAATTAGTGAAAATAATTTGACCTTTTATACACAGAAAGAAAACTAATCTAAAATTAAACTGGTCCTGGAAATGACAATGAGAAATGTTGTTGGAAGTTAATTTTAAGCTAGGTTTCAGCCATTGCCAGGTAATCCTTAGCTACAAGAATGAATTGTACTTAAGTACTAGAGTAAATGTACCATTATTTATTTCATTACAGCCATGACTTCTCTGTATTACTGCAGGGTCTTTACCTTACATTAAGAAGCATCTTGAGGCGACTGTTGTGATTTGGTGCTATATAAATTCAATTGAACTGAATTTAATTGAATAATAAAACAGCCAGCTATAACACATTTAAATGCAAATAATACGCTAGTATTAGATAAAATATTTGGTATATTATTTGGTACCATTCATATATCATTCATATAATTCAATTATGGTACCATTATAGCAGTCTGTAAATACAGAATAAAATACTTAACATGATAGCCTGTATATTATTGCTTTAGAAGATACTAGCACATGTTTGGTCTGTGATTTTAGTCCAGTTTAGTTGGCTGCTAAGCAACACAATAACATCATAATATGTCATGCATAATGAAAGTTTAGTGGATATAAACGAGATGTTACTGTTGTTCAATAAAAATTTAACAATGCTTTTATAAAGCATTGTAAATTTTTTTTAATTGGTGCATAAATGCCAAAAGAAATAGGTCATTTTAGCCTGTTGGTATGCGTTTGCTAGACAACTCAGTGACATCATAGCATGATATCGACAAGAACCTTCAGGGGCCTAAGATTTAACCGTGTGCCAATTTTGGTTGCTCAGCTCCTGATCGAAGATTTGTTGTATTATATTAAGATTCAGAGTCATTCAGATTTGTTTCCCCATCGATCTTCATTCATAACTACGACAACAAGTGAAAACATGTTTATAGAATTTGTTTGTATTAAAAAAAAAGAACATTATTAACAAACTGAAATATATTTCAAGGTATTCATATCCCAATTGTAGCAGCAGTTACACCTTTTAGCATTTTAAGTCTCTCCAGCCAAATGCAGAGTGGTTTTCCCAAAGCTTGCATTCACCCTTTCCCCAGTTATGACTACGAGCTCCCTGTCCCAGCCACTGAGAAGTAGTGCCATAACATGATGCTACCACCACCATGTTTCACTATTTGGATTGCATTAGCCAGGAAATGAGCTATGCCCGGTCTTGGCCAGACGTAGTGTTTGGATAGCTCTGTCCAAAGACTTCAGTTTTGGTCCCAGACCAAAGAAGCTTTTTCCCCCTTATTTGACAAAAACTGCAAGCAGGTTGTCATGTGCTTTTTACTTAAGTGAGGAACTTACAGCTACTTTACCATAAAGGCCTGACACATGTTGCTGTAATGATTGTCCTTTAGGTAGGTTCTGCCACCTCTGCAGAAGACTTCTGAGGCTCTGTTAGGATGACTGTTTGGTTCTTGATCACCTTCTGACAAAGGTTTCCAATGTTACTTGTTTTGGCCAAACAAACAATCCTAGGAGGAATCCTTATGGTTTAAAACTTGTTCCATTTCACAATTATTGAGGCCACTACGCTTCTGTTAACCACAATTTTATTGCAAAAGTTTCAAGAGTTCCTTGAACTTTACAACACCCCTATAACAGATTTGCAAAAGATACTCAAGTTCTAGAAACATGACTAAAGTAAACAAGATTCACGTAACCAGACTGACTACCAAAGTCATTATGGTTTATTCATGTAGACTGACACCACTATACGCATAGGATATCATGCCAGCAGTACAGAATATGTGGATGTGATCTATCTCACAATCTAATATGACATTTTCCTCTTGCTTCTTTCACTCCCCCTCCAACTGATGGTTGTATATAAGGATAGTTTTTCATTGTTTGACATTTTCCTAATCCTTTTGAAATGTTGCACGTCTGAGAAGCTGTGGGTACCTACCTGAGCTGGACTCTTACTGACACACACCTTGGCAGTGCAGAACAAGAGTCCATTCTCCTTCTCTGCAGACCATGAAGTAAACACATGAGTGGTGTAACAGAAACGCTTTAGATGATGAATTGCTGCAAGTTCATTGGTTAGACTCTGACTTCATGTCTGAGAGAATGACATTTCCTAAGAGCTAAGCCTTTCAGCTTGTACTGATCATCATAACTCATCACTAATCACAATGAATGTCAAAACTTATATCTGTACAGGGTAGTCCTACTCCAAAGCAAGCAATTAAAAGGTTTTAATCAGACATTTTGAGGAAATCTTATCACACAGATTACCAAAAGATCACAACTAATATTCTGCACACTGCAATTTCTTTCCAACTTGTCAATTTGAATAAGTCTTAAATGAACAAGTAAATACAGTCGTGAAAACGAAAGCTTTCACAATACTGCATATAGTCCCTTGAAAACTAAGTACACCCTTATTGCTTTCATTGGAATTAAGAGGGTAAGTAGCTGCCCAGTGCTGCTGATCAAAAGTATTTGATTAACTGAACATCTCTATAAAAGCAGAAGTGTTTACAGTTTATTGCTCTAGTGTATTTGGGTGTGTTTTAACAGCAATAATCATAAAGAAGCAATTGCTGCTGCCCATCAATCAGCCTGGGAAGGGTTATAAAGCCATTTCCAAACAATTTGAAGTACATCATTCTACAGTGAGAGATTATTCACAAGTGGAGAACATTCAAGACAGTTGCCAATCTTCCCAGGAGTGGATGCTCCAGCAAATTCACCCAAGGGTCAGACCATCCAGTGCTCAGAGAAATTGCAAAAAACCCAAGAGCTTCAACCTCTACAAGCCGCAGTTAGTAAGTTAAATATGTTCATGACAGTAAAATTAGAAAGAGACTGAACAAGTATGGCTTGTTTGGAAGGGTTGCCAGGAGAAAGACTCTTCTCTCTAAAAAGAATTTGGCAGGTTAGGTTAGGTTTATAAAGTTGCATCTGAATAAACCACAAGACTTCTGAACAATGTCCTTTAGACAGACGAGAGCAAAGTGGCGACGTCTGGCCATAATGCACAGCACGTCATTTGTTGAAAACCAAACACAGCACATCAGGACCTCATAACAACTGTCAAGCATGGTGATGGAGGCCATGGGACATTGAGCCAGCACACCAGCAAATCTACAACAGAATGGCTGAAAAAATAAAAGAATCAAGGTGTTGCCCTGGCCCAGTCAAAGTCCAGACCTCAATGGCAGGACCTTAAGAGAGCTGTGTATAAATGATTGCCCACAATTCACAATTCAATGAACTAAAGTGATATTGTAAAGAAAAGTGGGACAAAATTCCTCCACGATGTGAAAGATTGAAAGTCGTACAGAAAATGATCACTTCTAGTTAATGCTGCTAAAGGTGCCTGAATTGCAGCCAGTCTTGATATCAACATTGCTTTCTGCAGCCTTCCTTTAGTTTTTAAACCACGGACTGTTCCCTTAACCAAATTTGTCAGAGCAGGCTTTTTCCTACACACAGTGTGAAAAAAGGACCTATAGCACTGTACCTTATGAGAAAACTGTGTTTTGTGAACATTAAAGCATATAACTAGTAGACCTTCAAAATTATACACCTGTAATTGAGTATAATATGGCCCTTTATACTTTTATACTGTTTAACTTTTGAAACTGGAATTAAGAAACACTAACTAAGACATATACTTTGTCCTCATAATTAAAGAACTGATCTAATGCACACTACTTTGCTACTGGCAAATTACTTTAGTGTTCTAAAATTCTGAGCAAGCCTCCCTTTTCAGATACAAACTACTTTTCCTTATGTCATGTTTGCTAGAGGATGCTGGGGACATGCATATATGGATAAAACATACTGTTAGGCTGTTTGGCTCTTGTAGCATAATGGACAAAATAAGCTGGCTACAGTGGAGCTACTCTCAAGGCCTTGACTACAACTCTCTACAGACTTCTACACATAACGGTAGTGAAACACAATCTTAACTGTAAAGCAGCCCATACTGTGTTTGTGTGTACATCTGCTTTATTTGTACGCATGCATACATGTTCAGACAGCTCGAATCCAAAGTACCATAGTTCATGTCAGCAAAGGTGGGTGTTTATGGCTGTAATGGAACACAGCTGCTTGTGTTTTCAGTGAAGAGAAAGGCGAGTGGATACATGTCCCATACATTTATTACTTATGTGTATACTATACTAATTCTCCTTTAAACGTTTTACTGTCATGTAGACAATGGCTGAAAAGACAGAGCATTATTTTATTTAAAGTGGTACCTAAATGGCTTAAATATTAACTTTAGAAACCTTCCCCCAGTCTACCAATAGACAAATAATATTTCACTGGCCCTCTGAGTGCAGTCTAACACACCCTGCCAGATATTTCACCTCTTATAGACTATGACATCATTGCTGAATGAATAATGAATAAAGTAGGCAAGATGGTGACATGCCAGTTCAGAAACGTGTTAGTGCTGAAGGGTGCAGTTAGTTTGATGTGAATTATTCCATTTATCTGCATTATGTTTTTATATGGAATTACACCCCATTTGCTCATGTCTCTTCTCCAAGAAGCCATGTGACAGTAAAATTATTAAATATGAAAAATATGATACAAAGAATAAAAAAAGACTAAAAAAAATACAAAACAACCATTGACATGAGACAGAATCATTTCTAGTGCTGATCTAAATAACAGTTCTAAATAATAAGAATGTGTCAACCTCATTTATATGTAGCTTTTTTGTATCTTTAAATCAGTTTCATTAATTACCATTACTAACATGGATAATAATACACTTTTTTTAATCTATCAACTATATTTTAACTAGGTATGGTGATGAATAACTCCCATTTTATAGTAACAATTGGTAATATGATAACATGTAATGTCAAAGGTGTTAATTACCATCTAAGAATTGACACCTACCTCAACAGTTCTTAATCTATCATGAATTTTACCAACTCTTAGCTTGTTGTTTTGTTGTCATGATGTATATTTGTTATTGGTATATATATATATATCAGGAAAGGTGGGCAGGGCTGGATCTGAAACAAAGTAGTGAGATGGCAAAGGCCAGGCAATGAATGAACGGCTTTCTAAGATACAGTTATGACCCAGCCCATTAGCTGCAACATAAAATACAGACTGAGCTCAGAGGAAGACTCTGGCACACAGCATTGGTTGTCTGGTTGTCATTAGTATGTCATGTAGCAGCTAACAAGTATGAATTTTCCCCTAGCAGCTGGTGGAGACCAAAACAGAGCTAAAAGTTACCTGAGGTGATAATTTGTTCAGTTAATATTTTAAAAATCAATGAATACAGATTTTAATGTCCTCAGAACCTTATTACTGAATTTCTCACTTTCTTACTCAGAGACCCTATGTGGTATTCATTTTTTATATTCTGAAAGCCACTCATGTTATGTGCATGTTTAGCCAAATGCCACAAATTTCTATGTTGAACACGTTAAATATTTGCTTATTTGAACACCCTGTTAAAAATTTTTTTTAATAATGCTCCACTAACTTGTTATGAATTCAGATGGATGAAATAATTGGAACAATTCATTCCTGATTTGGAAAATTCATATGAACATCCACTCCAGTACAAAAGTTGCAGAATTGTTATCATTTTCAAAAACATGGCTGGACAAAGTAATTATTTGGTTAATCATAAGAAAGTTTGGTTAATGGTACAAACTCATTTTTATAGTTTATAGTTTGTAATAAGGCAAGGACGTCTACATAGAGTGATCTAAATTACTTCTAAACGTTAGTCTATTTTCAATAGGCTAATCCCAATAACACATCAAGAAAGCAGCAATGCATTGTTTAACAATGTACAATAAAACACAACACACAAAGTGGGGTAAAGAGTTGTGGACCCAAATGCAGGACACTGGAGCCAAAATGACTTAAGCAAAAAGCAAATATACAAAGTGCAAGGGTTCCAACAGAAATCCACAAATGGCAAGGAAAACCACCAGGCTGCACAAGAAACATAACAGATGCTATGACACAGATTAAGGGGAAGGCAGGACTATTTATACACAGAAGGTGTGATTAGGGAAGGACAACAGAAAGGGAACAAGACACAGGTGAACAGAATCAAACTAACGAAATCTGGGGAAACAAAAGAAAACACAATGCATATGAGACAAGCGACTACAAGAATATAGAAAATCATAAAAAAGAAAACTCTTAAATAAGGACTAAGAACAATAAACTCAAAACACTGGGTCAAAGACCCGAGACCATGACAGTGTTTTGTAAATCATGAATCTCTATTTACAGTTCTTGAACAAACATCTTTATCTTGCATATTTATACAGACTTAAAGAAATTAAAAAAAAAGGTTTTCCCCCTCAGTCATTACATTATTGCCGTATTACACACAGATGCATGCACAAATGGATTTTTCTTCAGCATGTTCCCAGGTTCAAATCATACAAGCCTGGTTTTGTGTGGCCCTACGAGGTTCATGAAAGGAGAACCAAATAGGTGCAGGTAGGTGCAAACAGAAGAACGACACTATTGTCTGCTGCTGGTTGCAGAGTGCAGAATCTTGTTAACCTTTGGAATCTGGCTCAGTGTCAGGCTGGCAGGAACACAGGCATTGGCACCTGCCTTTGATATGCCTGGACAAGGAGGAAAGTGGGTAACCTTGTGTTGCATACACTTACAACTTACAGTTGGTTAA